>JARFXV010000987.1:142500-225894 GCA_031761425.1 Cosmopolites sordidus
ATATATATACACACTTTATAAATGTAACGAACAATTCTTCAAATCATTTACAAGTAAAAAGTTTCTTACAACAATAGTCAAAAACCTAAGGGTTTCCGTGAAAAAAAAAATCGCCAACCAAAAGCCATGATAAGAATTATTATTTTAAGCGTGTATAAAAGCATATTTAGGAAATAATAATTGATTATTATTTAACAAATAAACTGATAAACAATTTAAAAAAATAACAATCAGCCAAAAAAAGTGGTAACGTAGTATTGGCTGAGATGAACCCCACGATAAGGGCAAAAATTACTTCAGTGTGTGTTTTTAAATTCCATTTTAAACCGAAATTGTATCCTGTACGCGAATATAACGATATGCCTCTTATTTACCGAGAAGTAGCAACCAGATTAGAAATTAACAGGATTTTTTCAACGTGTTCGTGAAAATAGGTTAGAACCATGCCAGGCTTACAAAGACTCAAATGATGGACATTTCGAACATTTAATTTAGTAAAATAATTAATGATATGTCTCTTAACTCTCCGTTAATCGCGGCTACAAAACGAGCCGGACTGATCTGACAAATCTGTTTTTCGAAAACTCGACAAATTTTGAACTTTTTAGTCCTAATATAATATACTAAAGGGTTTAAAATGATATACAATTAACTAAACATTAGGTGTTTTATTATGTAGTTACATTTTAAAATAACTCAAATTAAGTAAAACCTATTTATATATTACACAAAAGTGAATATGAAAAATTATAAGTAATCATAGCGATTACTTATAATTTTTCATTAAAACTAGATTATAGCTTTTACATATATGGCAAAAAAGAAAAGGATTTGAAAAATTATTTTTAAGATGAATAAAAATTTTAGGTCATTTAAGGACTTCAGGTTCGCCTGAAGTTGAATTAGGGGTAACTGTACAGTCAATTTGATATCTAATTATACAATGTTCCAAGCAAAGTGGATTCTTGCATAAGTGGCACTTATATTTTGGGAAGTGCCTCCTTTTACCTGATTTGCAGGGTAAATAGTCAAACCTTTTTTGATTCTCTGTTTATACTTTATTCGAAGTACTTATTGTACTGTATTGTATTGTACTTCGGTCGTATGTTCTTTCTTGCCTCGTTTCATGATCAACAAAACGTAGACAACGAAGTTGTCTGTAGTTAGTCTGAAAAGCTTCAACATCACCATTTGTACTACATAATTACTCCAGATTTGGATGTGATGCTTTATAAACACCAGTGAGGTTTAAAAGACCACTAAACGCTTTTATTTCAACTAAATCAGTTTGTTTCGCATCTCTTGTCCTAGAAAATTTTTCACAAAATTTATTAGTGCATTCTATTATTTTATTCAAAATTTTGCTATCAAACAACACAGACCAAACATCCAGAATAGAATTCACATTTCTAGTAACACCTTTCACCCTAGGAAGGTGCTACTAGACACTGCTTGAGACAGGTGCTTATACAGGAAGGTGTACAAGAATGTTTTGTGGACCACGTGTCCTTGCTTGATTGTATGGTATTTTTTTTCCACTTCCATATATTTACAATTTGTTGTGTCTGATTTGGTGATCATAATAATAGTTCTCATCCCCATCTAGATCAATTTCGGAACCAGACTTTTCTTCATCACTTTGTACAATATTTTCTTCACTTTGTATAATATTTTCTTCACTTTGTACAATATAGGTAATCTGGAAAAAAAAACAAAAAACGATAATAGTCGAGGTGATCTGCGGGATCCAATGATTTTTTTACTGTCACACACAAAAAAAAAGATACCATGGTAGGATATATTATTATTTTATATATTATAAAAATTATTAATGAATTAAATTAATTAAAAATTTGGATCTGAAAAACTTACTATCTCGGTCACGGTGACCTGGTAGATCAAAAATGCAAATTTCTGACCTGCAATAGACATGACGTACGTCAAAACACTACTGTCTCGCTCCACTTAAATTGTTAGGAACCTACTAGAACTATGAATTCATAATTGCCAACATAAGGAATTCTGTAAAACAAAATATCCCTTTCTGATCTCTCAGATTGGCCTCAACTAACGGAGGGTTAATGTGGCGTGAATGGTGTAAAAAATGAGTGTTAATAATTTCAACTTTAACATTACCATATTAATGTGTAAGGTTTCTTTACAATTTATGCCGAAACGTATGGAATAAATTGCTATAAAAATATTACTTTTTATTTTCAAAATAATACCTTAAAAGAACAATCAAAACAACTGAATTTTTCTAACCGTTGGCGGTGTTATCAATTGTAAGAAAAGAAAAATGGTGTTTTCCGCAGAAACAGTTGTATTTTGGATACATGCACGGGAAACTTTCTGTTGAAAATACTAGTAAAGAATCGTTGTTTAAATTTACTAAAGTGGTGCAGAATCACCGTAAACATCATCCATCTTGGCTTAAATTTTTATGGGAATGAAAATGCAAAAATTTAATGACCAGTCGATATTTGATTTTTTCCATCCTTACAGAAACACTAACATCGACTGACTAACTGAAATAACTACTAAATAACAACTGAGCATCTAATACCGCTGAAATATTCAACGTTATCTTTCAACGCATACGCAATTGTATTACCAGAATATTTTTGACGAGTAACGCCATCTTCATGTTGAGGCTAGAAACTTTTCAGACTACTCGTATATGTATATATATACTCGTATATATACATTTTCAGAAACTAATTAAATCAAGATGCACGAACTTTTTGTTACTAGATATTTTTATATAATATAAAACAATTATTAAATGTTTTAGATTATCAAAATGTTACTTGTTTATTTCTCTCTCATCCCAGGAAGCCCCTACTTGTGGGTAAAATGATGTACATGCATTAAAACATATTTACAGACATAATGACGTGTACATCGGGGACTATCCCGATATCACGTTTCATCAAACAGTTCTCACACGCTGCATCTTAGTCACTGGATCGCGTTTCTGGATATTAAACATAATTTTGTGGTTTCTTATATCGTTTTACATGCCATAAATATTCCTTTACTATAATATACTTAATCCATAATTGCTACATTAATGTTATCTCATTTTGAAGTCAAAATAATATTTACAAATTACGAATTAGGTATATATGTAATTGATTCATAATTCTTCAAAGTTGCAACGACTCATAAAAGGTTTGAATTTTGGGAAATAATATAATTTATTGTAAAACAAACCTAAATATATGTATGTATTGGTGTTTTAACAATTTCAAATGTATAAGTGTCTCTGATACACCATTTTTGGGGTTGGTAACTTTTCTACGTTGTTGTTGCACTTTCAACCCGGTTGTTTATTTATATTTTTCTTTCCTTTCATTCTACGATTCACCTTTCGATTTAAGCTAATTCTCTGTCCACTGTTTATTTATTGAAATATTAATTTATATTTTGTAGTACTAAATCTAATTTATCTCTACATAGTATGTCGGAAAAATAACGAAACTTTCCAAATAAAAAAAACAATTAATTATTTTGCCAAAATTAATTATTTTTATTCAAAATACGTCCTTTCTGCATCAATACCCCGTTGGGCACGTGCAACCAGTGCTAGCATATATTTTTTATGCCGCATTTCAGAATCGCTTCAAATACCCTCGTCACGGCTTCTTGTACTTGTCAAATCGTTCCTTTCATGGTCATTTTGAAGTATTAAGTCTCACCACGAGTTATAATCGATTCCAGGAATGTTCAGTTGCGTCTGGCTGTTTTAATATCTGTCTATCACAATGTTCAAAGCGAGCAATTTCTTGGTCTTCATTTAAGGCGCGAGGAACAAATCGAGCAGACTTTCGGTTTTTTTAAATCCTTTGTCAAAATTTTGCAAATAATGTCTTTGGTCGTATTTAATTCCTCTGCTACCTCACAGTCGAATTCACATCGTAAGCAATTATTTCACGCACTTTTTCCACCAACTCATCGCGATTTTTGTTTTTTGGCCGGCCTGGCTTTGGGTCGTCTTCCAAAGCATCACATTACTACTGCTACTTCTTCCTGGATGTTAAGTTGACCCGAAGGCCCTGACTTTGGCTCTCTGATTTGTTCCGGATGTCGCGACATCCGTTCGTCGGATAAACGACATCAGTCGGATGTCCATAGATAAGGACTGATCGGACCATGGTTTTATACAGGGTTAATTGGTTGTCAAGCGTGAGCTTACTTCTTCTATTAATTAGGGGGTACAGTATACGGAGCATGCCGTATGCTTTCCCGGTAGCTTTTTTGAGATGCGCCGACCACGTAAGGGCCTTGTCGAACTCGAGGCCCAGAAGTAGGCCGATTTGGCCCACTTGATAGGAATTTCGTGTATAAGTATATTCTGGCGAATTATTGGCGGGTGAAAAAACCTGAGTTTCGCTGCGATTAAGCATTACGTTCTAGTATCGCTTATACCACTCGAATACACGTATACGGGATAAGCAATTATCACCATAAATTTGTTTCGTCAATTGAAATGTTTCTGTACAAGTTTTACCAAGCCTGAAACAAAATTTACAAGGTGTTCCATCTTGTTTTTATGAGGAGCTGACAGAAGGTACTGCCACTTTAAGGGCTATAACTTGACAATCCCTTGATCGATTGTAATGATAGCGGTCTCGTTTTATAGAGGAGATAAACAGCTTCCAGATTATTTACTGTTTCATTAGATGGCGCTAGTAGTTTTCTTTAAATTTAAAAAGCTCCGTTATTTTTCCGGCATACTATGTATTCTGTATGTTTTTCAATATTCCTATATTGACACATAGATGGCACTGTGGCTTATCTAGTGGCACTGTAGCCAAATGTCTATTTATCCTAAAAAAAAACAGACGACCATTTGCTTCAAAGTGCTTCTTGCGCGAATAACTTTTTTTGGGTTTGGCTCATTTTAAAAGACCCTTCCAAGATTCGTCAACTGTGTAGATGTTATACACGTGTTTTGACTCACTACGATTATATTTTTTGAGCATTTCTTTGCACCAATCGACACGAGTCTTTTTTTAAGCTATTGTCAAATTATGTAAAATCCAACACGCAAAAATCTTTTTCACAGCTAAATGTTAATGTAATATCTTGTGTATGCTTGTCATACTAGTGCCCATGGATGCCTCAATCTCACGATATGTCATAGGACGATCTTACTTTATCAGTTAGCGTATAGTATCGATGTTTTCTGACCCAACAATCGATTTTGGACGATCTTCTTTAACTTCGTTCGTGAGTGAACGACGGCCACAATTGAATTTACTAAACCAATGATATACAGTGGTTTTAGATGGTGCTTCATCGCGATCGATGCACTGTTGTTGAGATAATCCACGTCGAAAGTTGTAGTAAATAATCGCAAGAAAATTCTCACGAGTTAATTCCATTTTTTGACAGATGAAATTTTTAACACAAATAGGGTCCGTATGACAAAACGTTCTGAGTACGTATACTGTCAATAATGTGAAAATTTACGATGTATTTTGATACTAAGTGTATCCCGTGTTTTTCTCACAGCAACATACAACAACTACAGCTTCAGTAATATATTTTTTTATTGAAATGCGAAGAAACACAATGTGTGTCAAATGGCGCGCATCGACAAATATGTTTTGTGAGATTATGTCGCCTGCTTCACCAAAATATTTCGTGTCTTGAGAACTCGTATATATAATATTTCAAACCATACAGGACTATTATTATTTTAATTATTTTGAGATGCAGTTTTAAAGCATGAAATATTAATTCACCGAGTTAATTTCTACATCTACTAAACGGCATACAATGGTGGCGTGGTAAAAAGTAGGTTATAAAAGGTAGATTCTTACAAAACTATTTAAGAATTCTATTTTTATCACTTAAAATCAGCAAATTAATGAGTATATTCAGAGTATTGTTTGACGTCCAAAAATGAATGTTACCATATGGTGTCTTGATATTCGGAAAAAGATCTATTTAAATGATTCAGGGTAGAAAAAAAGATATGAGGTGCAATGATAACTACAAGTGATAGTTCGGTAATTTACATTTTATATTGAAGAATAAATATTGGAATTATGTTGTTAAAATAATGTTCTTTCTCCATCAATACACCATTGGGCACGTGCAACCAGTGCTGGCATAGATTTTTTTATGCGGTTTTTCGGAATGGCCTCAATTATCCTCGTCACGGCTTCTTGGACTTGTATAGCACTGTCAAGTCGTTCCTTTCATGGTCATTTTGAAGTATCAAGTCTCACAACAAGTTATAATCGATTCCGGGAATGTGCAACTGCGTCTGGCCGTTTTAATAAGTCGCAATGTTCAAGGCGAGCAATTTCTTGGTCCTCATTTAAGGCGTGAGGAACAAATCGAGCAAAATTCGCAAAACAAACTCCGTTTCTTTAAATCCTTTGTCAAAATTTTGTGAATCATGTCTTTGGTCATATTTAATTCCACTGCTATTCATCTCACAGTCGAATTCGCATCGTAAGCAGTCATTTCACGCAGTTTTTCCACCATCTCATCGCGATTTTTGTTTTTTGGTCGACCTAGCTTTGGGTCGTCTTCCAAAGCATCACGTCCTGGTATCGCTTATACCACTAGAATACATGTCTGTGGGATAAGCAATTACCATTATAAATGTTTTTTTCAAATTAAATTATGCTGTTAATTCTGTAAATTCAAATATTTCTGTAAATATTTTAGGTGATAAAAGGTACTGTCACTTTAAGCGCTATAACTTGACAATCCGCTGATCGATTCTAATGATGGCGATCTCGTTTTATAGAGGAGATATACAGCTTTCAGATTTTATATTTTTTCAGTAGATGCAGTATTTTTCTTTAAATTTAAAGAATTCCGTTAGTTTTCTGTCATACTGTGTATGTGATTTCGATATAACCAGTTGTGTTTCGATGCACTGTAGTAAGTTAGTATTTTATTTAGAAAATGTAATATTATATAAGCCACCAATTTCCTTAGTATTTAGAAGTAATTATAATTAACATGTTTTGTATTTTATGAAAAATTGATAAACATTACATTCGTAATACAATTCATTATCTCTATGTAAAAGGTATATTAGAAACCGATATCAAAAATAGTTTGAATCAAACTTTGGGTGAGTCTACACCATCGTATGATACTGTGTTACAGTATCATACGATGGTACACAAATAACGTGTTGGTAGTTAAACATGGAACGCAATCGAGTCAAAAGAGCAGAAAAAAGAATAACAAAAATGATAGAAACAATCGATGATATTGTATTGATTCATCGTAATGTTATGTTGCTTTAAAAAATAATTCCTATGCATTGATAGTGGTTCAAGTAATAGATTTGCTCTATTTAAAATTCGTTTTTCTATATATAACGTCCTTAATCCATTTTGAAATATGTGGTCGAACGTTGATATACCTACTTCAGCTGTTAGTATAAGACCTTGTTAAACTGTAATTCACTCACTGTAGTGATACTCTACATGTTATACCAAATATCATACTACTGATGCAATGTGATACTCTACATATCATACAAAAGCTTTTGACCACTGAGCAGATTGCAGAATTCTCTTTGCAGAAACTTGCACTTTAATAAAAAAAATAGAACTCCACAGTAACAGTCCTATAGGATTTAATAACAACTTATAATACACAACACCTCTCTTTTCAAATCGGATATTCAGAAACATTTTCATTATTTAAAGTCTAGTGGCATTTAAACTTTTTATATACATTGTTAAAATATTGATACTTGACAAATTATTTGTTAAGACTATTCAAAATAATATAGATCTACAAATATATTAGATCTACAAATAAATTTGTAGCCCTAGACCCTTAATGTTAGTCTTGAAAATAATATTCATCACTTTCGATACATTTCTGTCATTTTTCGGGCATGTGGTAAATCCCTGCTCGGAAAAACGATTGTGGTTTTGATTTCATAAATTCGGTAATAATATTTTGAATCTCTTCGATTGCCCGAAAGTGCTTATCAACAAGATTGTGTTGCAGAGAACGAAAGAGGTGGAATTCTGAAGGGGCCATATCTAGAGAATAGATCGCCTGAGAGAGAAGTTCTCAGTCCAAAGTATTAATAAGTTGTTTGTTTGCTGCCGTCGCATGGAGCTGTGTGTTATCTAGGAACAGTTTCACATGCCGAATTCCCTTATCAGTATATGGTCGTTTTCGTCACTTAAACGCATCAATTCTTCTTGATAACGCCCAAAAGTTTTCCCGAGATTTAGCAACTTAAAATATAGCACACCTTTTATATCCCACCAAACACATAGCAATACTTTTTTCGTCTGAATATTCGGCTTTGCGATGGTTCCCCGGGATAAACCCATGTTTTTCTCTTTTTAAGGTTATCGTATAGAATCCACTTCTCATCACCTCTTAAGATTTTAAAAAGAAAATCCTTCTTTTTAAATTTTGACAGTGGGCAAACTGTTGTGTCGTAACATCTTGCTTTATTTCATGGGCTAAGCGCGTGCGGATCCCAACGACCAGCCTTCTGAATTTTTTCCAGCTTCTGCAACCGATGGGAAATCGCTTGTTGAGTGATATCCAATTGTTCAGCAAGCTCACTTTGTGTTTGACGAGGATTTTCTTGCAACAGCTGATTAATCGGAAAGATCGAAATTACCCTTCCGAAACTTTTCCAAACCATTTCTTTTGCATCGAGAACACTTTTTTAGTTGAAAAGCGAACATAATACAGTGCCTCACGTGGCTGTCGGACGACATTGTACTCACTTGTGACTTTTGTGAGATTATGTCGGGTAGCAAAATTTTCCTATGCGATTTTTTAATGATTTTAATTTTTAATTTGAGTTTAATGATTGGTACTACGAATTCCCAAAGCAACGAGTGAAAGATTTGAACTTAAAATCTAGTTATAGTTGATTAATTCGGAGAGATCAGAATTTATTTGTACACCTAATTATATGAAAGCTATAGTAAAATGAATTTTTACTCATCTTAAGTTAAACTGATTTCAAAATGTTTCTAAAAAAAAATAGTATTTAATATTTTTTTTGATGCGTCAGAATAGGAAAGGAAAACAAACAACATTTTAATATTTTAAACCACTTTTTATTAAATACAAATATATTTTTGGTGAATGCAATGAATCATGCAAATGTTTTCTTTTTTTGTCGAATTTTTTCGCATAAAGCCCGCATAATACTTTTCCAATCTTCTATATTTGAATATAAATTAAATTCTGATAAAAATTATTAATTTGTTGTAAACTTGTCTTTCAAGTATCCCCCCGACATTTTCAGTGATACTCATATCTAGAGAGACAGCAGCGTTCAAATTAGAAATTATTTTGCTGAAACCAATCCGTTATAATTGTTGCCTAATATATGGGGGCGTTATCTTGTTTTAACATTGGCAAAGCTGCACTCATATCTTTAAAAGATAACTTTTGTTCTAATGCATTTTTACATTCTTGAGTGTTAACTTGATGAGAAAGAGGCACTTACCTTGCTTTTTGTTGTAAGTACTCGTCCAAACCATCACACTTTCTCCTTTCACTTCCCGGCTCGATAACATTTTTTCTTCCTTCCTGAGATCACGAAAATAAAAAGAAAATCCATCGGATCCATCCAAATTGATTTTTTTTCACCAGAAAAAAAAATTCCTTCCACTGTTTAGCCCATGACATGACCCTTTCAGCAAAAGTCATTCTAGCTAATTCGTGGCGAGTATTTAATTTTGATTGCCTTTTTCGTTCAATTTTTTTATTGAGAATATATTGAAAAAATTTTTTTTATTGAAAATATTTTCAATCTTTTGACATTTCCAACTTTTGTTTGCACTTTAGTTTCCCCATCAATTGCTCTTACAAGATTACATTCTTACAGGAATTTGATGAAGTTCTCAAAATAAGTATTTTCTCCCATCTTGACAGAGGAAGTGAACGATGAGTTCCGTATGTCTCGACGGACCGAATCAAACAACTTGGCAACCGATGCAAAACTTCGTTTTAATCGGCGTCCTGTGTCCCTCATCCCCCAGACAACTTATCCCGTCTGCATGTAACGAAAAAATTAATCGTCTTTCAGAAAATCATTAATTTTTTTGCATAATGAATCACAAATGTATTTTTTTCTATACCAATCCACGATATTAAACTGATTTACTGATCTAAATTGATAAATAGTGATAAAACCGCTAGAAGATTATCAAATCTTAAATATAAGCCAGCATGTCTTACAATTTTACGCCCAAAAAAGTAAAATTTAATAATAATTGTTTTATATTCTGATCAAGCTTAATAATACTTTTTCTCTTTTCCTGTATTTTAACTTTTAACTTTTAATTAAAACACATTACAAAACACCAATATATATACGAGACGAGGATTGATATTTATGTATCCGGAATAATAAATATAAAGAAATATTTATTATTGAAAATGGTTTTATTGTTTTTCAAAATATTCTCCGCTATGATCGACACACTTTTGCATACTGAGTTGTTCGGTTCGATATGTGAGAGCTGCATTTCACGGTGAAATACTTCTAGTAAACAAATGGTTGCGTACCATTCGAATTGACCGTTCTACGATTCTCCAGTGACACTGTAGCCACATGTCCATTCATCTCAAAAAAACAGACAACCATTTGCTTCAAAATGCTTCTTGCGCGAAGAACTTCTTACATATTTCTTCTTGGGTTTGACTCATTTTGAAAGACCTATACAGACTGATGTTTACTTTCGGACTTACACGCATAGATCCAAGATTCGTCATCTGTGTAGATGTTATACACGGATTTTGACACAGTACGATTATATTTTTTGAGTATTTCTTTACACCAATCGACACTAGCCTTTTTTTAAGCTATTCAAATTATGCAAAATCCAACACGTACAAATCTTTTTCACAGCTAAATGTTCATGTAATATCTTGTGTATGTTTGTTATACTAATGCCTCAATCTCACAGTATGCTACATGACGATCCTGCTTTATCAGTTAGCGCACAGTATCGATGTTTTCTCGCACAACAACCGATTTTAGACGACCTTCTTTAACTTGGTCCGTGAGCGAACGAGGGCCATGATTGAATTTAGTAAACCAAAGATATACAGTGTTTTTAGATGGTGCATCACCACGATCGATGTATTGTTGTTGAGATAATCGACGTCGAAAGTTGTAGTAAATCATCGCAAGAACATTCTCACGAGTTAATTCCATTTTTTGACTGAGATGAAATTTTCAACACAACATAGCGTCCGTATGACAAAATGTCCTGAGTACTTTATGTACAATGTCAAATTTTACGATGTATATATCAGATGGCGCCTAGCAATCGTTGTTGCCAATACCGGAAATATAACAACCTTCGTGTATATATATATATATATATATATATATATATATATATATATATATATATATATATATATATATATATATTGGTACTTTGGTACATTTTGGTATTGAATGTATACCGTGTTTTTGTTACAGCAACATAAAACATTTCTACAGCTTCAATAGCATTTTCTTTTATTGAAATGCGAGGAAACACAATGTGTCAAATGACGCGCATGGATAAATATGTTTGGTAAGATTATGTCGTCTGTTTCACCAAAACATTTAATGTTTTGAGACCTCCTATTTCAAACCATGCATAACAATTATTATTTTGATTATTTTGAAATGCAGTTTTAAAGCATGAAATATAAATGCACCGAATTAATTTCTACATCTACTAAACGACATACAATGGTGGCATGGTAAAAAGTAGGTTATAGAAGGTAGATTAGCTACAACAATAAATAATTCAAAGGATTTGTAACTGTCCTTACCAAAATATTTAATTCTATTTTTATCATTAAAGATCAGCAAATTAATGAGTATATTCAGAGCATTGTTTGACGTCCAAAAAAGAATGTTACTATATGTTGTCTTAATATTCGGAAAAAGATCTATTTAAATGATTCAGGACAGAAAAAAAGAAATGAGGTGCGATGATAACTACAAGTAATAATTCGATAATTTTCATTTTACTCCTCAATATCGCCTAAAAGTGTTGATTCACTTTTAACTATGCATGTGTGTTCTATAAACATTTAAAAAATCCATCCTGGAATACATTCAAATTGGACATTTTCACTACTTCTATACACGCAATTTAATATAAATCGTTACCCAAGAAAATTCCATATGTCTCAATTTGAAATTCCAACCTAAAAGACTTTCTGTTTCTTTGCAAAGGTAAACAGTTTATAGAAAAATAGTGACTATATTTCTCTTTCAAAAGTTGTTCATTATTTTGAAGAAAGTGATGAATTATGTGATATTTGCTACTCTATTTCGATCATATAACACATTGGATTATCCAGAAAGTTCTTTGGGATTTAAAAAAAAAAGAAACACATATAGTTTATGTAAATATTTATTTACTTTATTATGGAATTACCATTATTATTTACACCTTTTACACGATGTACGTTTTATCACCATTAAGTTCACGAGGAGGCCACACAATTTATCGGCAGAGCGACCCATTTTTTTTTAGATGGTCAAAAACGATCTTATGGTTCAGTCTTCAAAGGAAGGTTGGCGACCTTCATGATTATGACTACCTTCATCATATCCACAACTGTTCATTCTCTCAAATTTTGCAGCCATGAAATCCTTGGTCTTCCCACGCTTCTTTTCCCCTCTATCTTTCTCTGCAGAATCAATCTCAATAGTTCGTAACATTGTCCTCTCAAGTATTCAAATTTGCGTGTCTTTATTAGACTTCTTTCAGTGGATATTCTACGTAGGACCTCTTTATTTATGACTTGCTCTACCCAAGATATTCGAAGTATTCTTCTAAATAGCCACATTTTAAAAGCTTCGAGTCTTTTAATCATTTATTAAAGGTGAAAGCTTCTATACCGTAAAGGAGAATCGAGTATATGTAACAGCGAATCATTCAAATTTTCAATTAATTTTCTATTTTCCTACAGCAGAAGAAATATTTAATCTTCTAGAATGTGTTGCGAATTATTGCTGTACTTGTTTTTATTTCTTCGGTGTTATTATTCTTTAAATTAAGCCTAATTAACCTTTAATTAAGTTCCTAAATACTTGTATCTATCCACTTTCTCAATATTCAAAACACCGTTGAACCACTACATTAAAACTAAAGAAGGAAACCCAAACTGTGTGTTGTCCAGCTCGTCTTCCAAGCGTCGATAAATTCGATTATATACTATTTTTAGGAAGGTTTTAAATAAGTAATTCATGAAAGAGATACTTTTTTGCGTTTGATTTTTTAGGAATTGTATCGAAAATTGACGTCGTCCGTTCTGGTAGTATAATACCTGTGCTATAAATCGAGTTGAAAAAATTGTTATTATGTGTATTGCATCTGGTCCAGCTGTTTTAATAATTTTCATACCTTTCAGAGGATATTTGACCTCTTCTACTATTATGTCTAGTTATGTCTAATATTACTTTCCCATCCTTATTCTCCAGTATACTGCATGGCCTTCGTCTTGTAATTCCTGGTATTTCTTTTATCTTTTTTTTGGGCATTAAAGCTGTCGTATCTTTCAACCAACCTTTCAATTTCCGCACACTTGTCATTGAGCCACTTGTCTTTGCATCTACAATTTTTCTTTTAATTAACTTCTGGATTATCTTGTATTCAGTGGGGCTGTTCATTTTCACTGTTCTTCGTTTTTCCATCAGTCAATGTTTCTTCATTCAGCCAACCTTGTTTCTTCTTTACTTTCGAGATTTCTAGTAATTTCTCACTTGAATTCATTATTGCGTTTTTAATAATGACGCTTTTTTTTATGTTGACGTTTTTTGACGTTTTTTCTTCAATATTAGTTATAGCTGATTTCAGGTCAGTGCTTATTTCCTGCTGGACTTGTTCTTTTGTTTCAATTTCTCTGAGTTTATGTTTCGTTTTTCACTTGTTTGTTTTATTCCCTTTATCCTTTTCAGTCTCAGTTAAAATATCGGTACCACCGGATTATGATCGAATCCTATGTCTGCTCCTGGGTACGTTTGTGTGGATAAAATGCTGTTACGATATATTTTCTTTATCATTATGTAGTTTATTTGATTTCGCATTATGTGTTCTTTGGAGTCTCGAGGAGATTTCTATGAAGCTTCTGGCTTTTTTTGTGCAAACTGTATTAGTCTATCTCCCCTCTCATTTCTAACTCCCAAACCATAATTGCCTTCCGAATCTTCGAACCTGCCTTTCCCGACCTTAGCATTTAGGTCTCCCAAAATAATACAGAGTTTGTGTTTCTTGGTTATTTTAAGGATCTTATCTATTTCGTTACATAAAACTTTTAGGTCTTGTTCGTCCTTTTCAACAGTAGGTGCAAATACTTGCAAGATATTCATTTTACCTATTTGAGTTTGCAATTGTAAAAGCATAACGCGATTAGATAGAGGTAAGCCAGTGACATATTCGTTAATAGTATAAGCAACTATTATTGCCACTCCATGATGGTGATTACGGTCTCTTTTATGAGACGCGGAATAGTACACGACTCCGTTGTTAGTGCAGCATTTTCCATTTCCGGGCCAGAGGGTTTCCCTTACACTAAGTATGTTTATGTACAATCTTCTCACTTCTAACATTACATTAAGAAGTTTCGCCTCTTGTATAAGACTGCACACTCTATGTCCATATTTTAAGAATTCCTTTGTTTTTAAGAATATTAAGATATCTTTTGTTCTTATCACAAGATTTCGCAGATTGACGACCCGAGAGGTCCTGTGGTTTTGCAAGTTTCCTCTCTTGTCGGATCTTGGTCTCCGAAGTCCATAATCAGCAACTTCTTTAACTTTTTTCCTTGTAGTCATGATGATTATACTAGGGAGCTTAATGAGGTGGTTTCCCGTTGTCTTCCTAATCGCAGTATCACCGTGAGTAAGATCAATATGTGATCACCTGTAACTTTCTGATATCAAGCCTGCTGGAAGTCATTCCTCAGCCTTGACTCAATAATGGCCAAGCTGCTGCCCTAAACCACGCCCTCAGTATGTCCGCGGATGTTTATTTGGCAAGCTTTATTCCCATCTTCCCTGCATATCTAGTGGAGGCCGTGTCGGGGCGAGGACTCCCCCATCCGAGTCTGTTTTCAATGAAGGCCTCCTACTCAATTCTGAGATCTTCCTCAGTTAAACTAACACCGGCACGGCAACAATATATTGGCCAATATTTAAGTTATTTGCTGTCATGGACCGTGGGGCATGGATCTTCGGTTATCATAGCCGACATCTCTACGACATCAGTGCTTAAAGGATGGCCAGAATGAAGTCGGTCTTCCAGGTCAAAATACCATACCATACCACGTTTGCACCGTGGTCTCCCCAACAGAACTTTCCTGAAACGGTACAAGTCTTCTTTTTATCTGGACAGTGTTTTTAACTTTTTGAAATAAAAAATCATAATGTAGCGTAAATGCATGTTATCGACCAACATTTTCAATTTGAACTTAACTAACTAAATACGCAATAAAATCAAACGCAAATCGAATCTTAACGTAAACATTAAAAAATATAACAAAAATTAATAATATGTAAATAAACATTTCTTATTCGACACAGATTTTTGTTTATAAGCTTTAAAAGAAAAAGTGTTTAAGGGAAAATACCTACGACCTTCGCTGACTACCCAATATATTTTCTTGATATATATAATACTTAACTTGATTTCGTATATTTATTGAAATCTTTAAGTTTCATATACATCCAGTTTGGTGCACCGCTGCAAAAATAAATCAGTCATTATTGAAATTGAAAACCATTGTTTCAGTCACATAGCGAAGTGAAAACAATGAAAATCGGACATGTCTCGGTCATTTTAAGTGAAAGCGGGAGCGAATATCATAAATTCCATTTCGGACATGTGTTCGCACTGTGTCGAGATGCCCACGGCGCGTCCGTGCGAACATAGCATAAATAAAGAATCGAATTTCTTTTCTGAGCTTTAATTTAAAAAAGAAAATGATCGCTGGATAAACACTGTCGACATTTTTAGACGTTCGATGCGAAAACAAGTTTTATGATTTGTCTTTTGTCTGTTTTCCATGGCCTACTTTTTTGCGCGGCCGTTGAGCGCTGTGGAACATATGGAAGCGTTAGATATTGTTTTTCATAGTTAATGTGTATTGAAAGCTGAAAAAACAGTTTCAATTTATATTTACTTTGATGATAACGTTGGTTGGAAAAACTAGGTAGCAATTAAGATTATTTTCAGTACAAATCTGGATAATACGGATAATATACGATAATCTGATAATATTTGAAGCCTCATTATTGACCTCATTATTTGAAGTGAATCTTCCTTCAGCGAGCCATTTCTTCAGATTTGGGGAAGAGAAAGTAATCGCTGGGAATCAAATCCGGCGAATAGAGCGCATGTGAGAATATTTCGAAGCGTAGCTTATGGAGTTTGGCAACTACAGGCATATTATCGTGGGTTCAGGCTCGCACATCTTCAATCAGCAGTCAATACGACACTACGGGTGTTTTTGGGTCACATTTGGGTGAACTTGGTCACATTTAACTTCAGCAGTCCACTCCTTTTCGACATTTTCTAATAGCTTGAATTTCAGGCTTATCTATTTTTCAGAAAATGTCAAAACTTATTTTCTTTACTCGATCGCCATAAGTAACTAAACGCACGCGTCTGAATTTTCACAGCACGCCATCTAACGAATCAAAGTTGACACATATCATAGACGTTTGGTCATACTTGCACTATCTCTGTGTCTGAGTTTTCGAACAACCTCCGAACCTATTTGAGAATGCGTCAATATTTCTTGATTATCATGAAGCCGGATATAGGTTGTAATACAATGCAGCTCACGCCATCCTTTGATAATCATCTACAACAGTCAAGACTATGCGAAACCGTTGGTGACCATGCCCTGCCTAGATTCCAGGTATAAGCAGCTGAAGGAATGACCAAAAATATGATCATGGTCATTCCTTCAGCTGCTGTCATTACAATGTTCAGCTCGAGCCCAACTGAAGACACATTAAGGCGAGAAACCGGTCTCGGGCGACACTTGCTAATCTTTTGGGGGCAGTTTTTGGGAATGGGCAATTTTTGCGAGCGTGGTTGCAGGTATAAATTTTCCGTTTTTTAAATATGTTTAACACTCTCCACGGGCCCACTATACAAGTTTTCGAGCATGAAGATTATTTGTATCACAAATCCGATAATTTTGCTTATTCACATAGCAAGATAAAAAATCAATATCAAATGTTTGGCTTTCCAAAACCCAATTAACAAACTCACGCTCCTGTCTATAGTCTATTGGCGTCGACAATTCACGTGTCCTGAATTGAATAAACGTGCAAAGGCAAATAACGAGTGAAAATACGATGCAAAGTGTTTCTCGAAATATTTAAATGATGTGAACGGTAGAGAATCAGATGCGTGGATTATGACTAACACATTCTCTCACTTCTACAATATTTCCCATTGACCGGCTACTACGAGGTCGTATTGGCGTGTGTACATATATTAAAAGAAATGTTCTAGTTTGTTGATTAATTTTTTCAATTGCAATACGAGTTGCACAGATGGTTCCCATTTTTGTCATAGGTTTTCTTAATTAAATTCCTTTGTTCTATAATATACACAGCCAGCATATTTCAGAATAATAATACAATTATATAATAAATAACTGTATTTTTAAATACAGGTAGTACGAGTAGACGAACTGTGTCTCGTTCGATTACTAGGAGGAAAAACTCATCCACATCTGAAGACCGGTTTCGTTTCTTAAGAACTCATCAAATAAGCAGGGATCTCTAAAAAGATTTCGGCAGGTTATTTTTGAAGAAACAAATATTCAGATCCAGGCCGCTAGGCCCGGAATCCGGCGGGCTGGCACGACAAAAATCACGGTTGTGTTCTGATCGGTTTTGGATTTATTTTGGTGTCTAGTGGCTTACTGGACGATGATTTGCAGGAGTGGATCGAATTGCGACTGAATTAGATCCAGGACCCTCTGAAGTTTGTTGGCAAGTCCCGACAATGTCTTGACTTGTGTTAGATTTTCAACCGTGTGGTCAACGGTTTATTTCTGGTTGCTCTTGCTTTTCTGCACGGGCGTTGATTGATGTTGGTGGTCTTTTTTCCACTGATTTTTAGGATGCTTTTGCGTTTTATTTGCAGTGTTAGCTACTGATTTTCTCTTCTGAATCTCTACCCTAACGGGCTGGTGGCAGAGTTCAGTGATTCTCTTCCCATCGCGTGGAACGGTAACTTGTAATATTGTGATGGGTTTTTTTTTTCTTTGGTGTGCCATCTAGTGATATTTGTTGGCTGGAGCCCCTGCTGATGAGGTTCCGTCCTGCTGTCTTCAGTCGGAATTGTTTCTAGCACGCCTTTTATCAAGACGCGTAGCAATTTATTGCTTATGGCTGTTGAGTCTTAGGCGTAGCCTCTCTCGTCGAATAGCTTTTTGATAGCTATTCTGACTTGTTTGGGTTTAGAGGGAATTAACACCCCATCTGGCTTCGTTGTGGCTGGCCCGACAGCCACTTTGTTTTTCTTTAGGAAGCTCATCACCTCCTGGAAGACCGTTTTATATCGCAGGTGTTGGTTTGGATTCGGCGCCAGGGTGTTATTCTGGCGTCTTTACTGAGGTTTCTTCCGCCTCGAACGCCGCCAGCTTCCTACGGCTGACTTACGTCAGGAGCCCGGGCTGCTTTCCCTTTCCTTGTTCTTGATTTGGCGGAAACCAGCAGGAATCTGTCGTCATTGGAGACTTTTTGGTGGCCTCTTTCTTCGGAATCGGACTTGATCTCGATAATTTGTGGTGCGGTTTTTGGAGCTTTTTTTTTTCTTTTTTAACTACTGATGCTTGAACAAAAGCACAAGCGTCGCTGACGTTACCGCCAGCTCTTAGAAATGCTTCTAATTCATTGATTCTGATCCGCAGACTTGATGTAATTCTAGACACTCTGCACGGCATTGTACTAGGCATTCATACGAATACGTAGCATTTCTTGTTTGTTCGATAAGGCATTCGATTAAGGTATTAAGGAACAGCACTTTTCACGACTATAAACACAATACGGTTACTTTTAGTAAACGTTTGTCACACTTGATTCGGGAGCTAGAGAAAACAATGTGCACTCTTTGAGATCTCGATTTGAACCCTCCTGCCTATATAGGATACCCGAAGCGGGTCTGATTTCTATGTTATGGGATTCTAGCTATCCCATGAAGCAATCGACTTCGACTTCTTCAGACAGGTTTTTTAGTTAGCCCGGAGGCTCCTACTAATTTCTAATGAAATTTCGACCCTGAGGTGGGCACTTTTGTTTCTGAGGGTCTCTAGCTGACCCTTGAAAAGCAATCGACTTCGACTTCCTCAGCCCGGTTTTTTAGTTAGCCCGGAGGCTCCTACTAGTTTACAATGAATTTACGACCCAGAGGTGGGCACTTTTTAGTTTTTGAGGGTCTCTAGCTGACCCTTGAAAAAGCAATCGAACCAGACCCAATCGTCTTAAATTCTGAAACTCGAACAATATAGGTGAACGTTATACGGTAACGCCACCTAGTGGTCAGAGTGCTACTAGCGTATTCCGACCACTGACTTGCGACAGATGATCACCCTTGTGGTCTAGGTTTAAATAAAAGAGATACAAAGTTCTGTCTATTTGATCGTACTAATTATTAATATATAATAAATAACTGTATTTTTAAATACAGGTAGTACGGCTAGACGAACTGTGTCTCGTTCGATTGCTAGGAGGAAAAATTGAATCACATCTCAAGACCGGTTTCGTTCTTCAAGAACTTATCAGTTAAGCTCGGATGTCTCTCTCTCTCGAGGCAATCGAACCATTCTGAAAATCGGACAATATTGGTAAATATTATACGGTATATTGTCCGATTTTCGGAGTTAAAGACGACTGGGTCGAGCTTAACTGATGAGTTCTTAAACAATAAAACCGATCTTGAGCTGTGGATGAATTTTTCCTCCTAGTAATCCAACGAGACACACCTCGTCTAGTCATTCTACCTGTATTTAAAAATACAGTTATTTATTATATATTGCTAATTAGTGCGATCCAGTTTTGCCAACGGTTTTTATAGGCAGCTCCACTTTTTGCTAACTTGTGTTGTTATTTTCGTTATTATTTTCGTTTCAAACTTGTGTTGCTTTAATACATTTAATATCCAGAGTACAAGGTGTTAGAAATTTTATTCAGCTTAATGAATTTGAGAAAGAAAAATTACTCCACGTCGAACATCTCTTCTCATTCAGTGCCTGAAGTTGAGCGACGTTTGTCGCGATTTGCAAATGGATGAGTGGCTACTTGGAAATCCGTGAAAAAACTCTTAACGCAAATAGCCTGTATATGGCTACATTATGTATCAAAGTGAATTTAGCAGAGACCGGTTAGTTGAGATCCGAAAGTCAGTCTACAATTGGTAGTTCCTTCAGTTCGATTTTCTAAGGCACAAATTCTATAAGTTTGTTTACTAACTACCGCATTTAAATGGAACTGAGCTTCGTCGTTCACGATGATGGTCAAATCTTCGTTCTCTTCAAACATATAAAGCATTGTTTGAGTCGTCGCGTTTTACTTACAGAGTCACCACAGGCATTTACGTGATGCTCTTCAGTCCACAGTAGCATGGATACTAAACAGCATGTACTCATAAAAAGAGTCGATAGACACCTACAGCAGTCTCCTCGTCTAGCCGAGAATAACCCACTCCAAAAGCGTAGAATAACCCACTCCAGTTTGTATATATAGATAGAATCGAAAAATGTTCAGATTACCCCCATAGCGATTTTAATATAGGGATTTCCATGTTATTATAATAAAAGTGCCAAAAGTATCTTTGTACAAGCATGGTGGATGCTTTTAAAAGATAATACGTAAGTAACGTAGATGTTTTGTCTATTTTCGCAATCGTGAGTGCAGAGAAACATATGGATTCGAAGTATGTATTGTTTTCTTTGGAGAATTTACATTGAAAGTTTAAAAGGCGCTTCTTGAAATTTATTTTTGTTTTTATTATGTCGATTACCAGACTATATAGCTTTATTTTTTTATTTTTGGATTGTTATTTTAGGTATACTATTTCAACTTATTTTTAAAAGACTATATATATATATATATATATATATATATATATATATATATATATATATATATATATAGATAGATAGATAGATAGATAGATAGATAGATAGATAGATATATATATATAGATAGATATATATATATATATATATATATATATATATATATATATATATATATATATATATATATATATATATATATAGAGAGAGAGAGAGAGAGAGAGAGTCGTCGCGTTTTACTCACAGAGTCACCACAGGCATATACGTGATGCTCTTCAGTCCACAGTAGCATGGATACTAAACAGCATGTACTCATAAAAAGAGTCGATAGACACCTACAGCGGTCTCCTCGACTAGCCGAGAATAACCCACTCCAAAAGCGTAGAATAACCCACTCCAGTTTGTATATATAGATAGATTCGAAAAATGTTCAGATTACCCCCATAGCGATTTTAATATAGGGATTTCCATGTTATTATAATAAAAGTGCCAAAAGTATCTTTGTACAAGCATGGTGGATGCTTTTAAAAGATCATACGTAAGTAACGTAGATGTTTTGTCTATTTTCGCAATCGTGAGTGCAGAGAAACATATGGATTCGAAGTATGTATTGTTTTCTTTGGAGAATTTACATTGAAAGTTTAAAAGGCGCTTCTTGAAATTTATTTTTGTTTTTATTATGTCGATTACCAGACTATATAGCTTTATTTTTTTATTTTTGGATTGTTATTTTAGGTATACTATTTCAACTTATTTTTATATATACTTATATATATATACATATATATATATATATATATATATATATATATATATATATATATATATATATATATATATATCATCATCATCATCATCATCATCATCATCAGCCCGTATCGATCCACTGCAGGATGAAGGCCTCTTCAGCATGTTTCCAACCTTCACGGTCCTGGGCTTTCCTCTGCCACTCGGGTCCAATATACTTAACGATGTCATCAATCCATCATGCTTCCGGTCTTCTTCGCGGACGTTTGCGATCAAGCGGTATCCACTCCAGGATTGCCTTGGTCCATCTGTCGTCCCATCGCCTCGCTATATGGCCTGCCCATCTGCATTTCAATTGTTTTACTCTTCCAATGATGTCACAGACTTTTGTTTGTTCCCTGATCCATGCGCAGGACTTTCTGTCTCGTCTTGTAATGCCAAGCATACATCTTTTCATTCCCCTCTGTGCTACCCGAAGTTTTTGAATTGATTGGGATGTGAGTGTCCAAGTTTCACTTCCGTATGTCATAACGGGTAGAACGCACTGATCGAAGACTTTTCTTTTCAGGCAAAGTGGGAGTCTGCTCTTAAACACAATGTTGAGCCTGCCAGCCACATTTAACATGCCGTTCCACTTCCCGGGCGGTATTCCCCTCCATTGAAATTCTCTGCCCAATATATATAAAGCTGTCCACAATCTCCAAATCCCTTCCTAAAACTGAAATTCTTCTTTCCTGAGCGAAGTTACTGGTTCGCCTACTCTTTGCAGTTCTTGTATGCGTCTTTGCAGCTCCTCTGGGTATGTGAAAGGAGAACGATATCATCTGCAAATCTAAGATGACTTAAGTTTGCACCATTGACTTTTACACCATCCTGTTCCCAATTCAGTTTACGGAATACTTCTTCAAGGCCAGCCGAGAAAAGAATAGGCGATATTGCGTCACCCTGCCGTACACCTCGTTCTATATTAATTCCCACTTCAAGATCATCAAGGTGAATTTTGACTGTAGCTCCATCATAGTCTGTAGGTCCTAATAGGTTTACATATGCTTTATCTACCCCTTGGCTAAGTATCCATTATTGCATGCCTTAAGATGGAGTCACATGCTTTTTCGTAGTCGATAAAAGCCAAGCACAGTGGCAAGGTGTATTCGTTGTGCCTTTTTATGGCCTGCTCCACAACCTGGATGTGATCCATTGTACTGAATCCTGCTTGTTCTCTTGATTGGGCGTCGTTCAGTTGTTTTAATATTCTTTTAGAAATTATCTTAGTGAACACTTTGTACATTACTGATAGGAGGCTTATTGGACGGTAGTTCTTTAAATCTTCCTGTGCTCCCTTTTTATGTAAAATTATCACTTCTGCATTTTCTCATAAGTCAGGTACTTTTTGTTCTTTGGGGCATTTTGAATATAATTTTGCCAGTCTTTTGTGTAACGTCCGACCACTAGCTTTTAGCATTTCAACAATTACACCGTCCTATAGAATTTATATAGTTTCTATAACATTTTTTACTTCCTCCACTAGAATATCTGGTATTTGGTCTTCTGTGGGTATTGTCGTCTTTGATTGGTTATGATCTTCATATAACTGAGAATAAAATTTTCTGAGACAAATTTTACTACACTGTCCTGCAGCTTTCGATTGATGAGGAATCCAATTTCGCCACATCGGCGATTTTGCGTAAAGTACGTGTCCCGTTGGTTCCAGTTTGATTAACCCTTCGCCCTTTTTTCGTGTTTCACAGAGCCCACTAATATCCCAATGCATGTTGTCAAGTTCGATTAACGTATAAGTAACGTATAATCGTATAGTCCGTATATTTAGTCGTATCGTCCGTATAATAACGTATAGTCCGTATATTTAGCGTTGCAATGTCAAAAGTCCAATGGCAGCCTGACTAACCCGGTGAGTCTTAGTACCCTCTGCCTTGGGGCAGGTCTTTCCACTGCCGTAGGTAGTTGCCCCTTGGCCTCCGGGGAAAGGGGGCCGTGTTTGAGGTTGTACTATCATACTGTTTGTACTGTTTTGACGTATAAAATAAATAAATACTAAAATTTCAGTGTTGCGTATAATTAATACAGATTCACAAGTCCGACCTCCTGACTAACAGTAAAACATCGTATTTGTTAACTCTTGTCGCAGTCGTCAAATGTTTTAGCGGGAATTGCTCTAAACTCTTCAACAATTCGTTGTCTTAAAACATCAATACTGTCAGGTGTTGCCTCATATACTTTAGATATGGACCTCGACGTCCAATCCATCTATCGATATTCCTGATCTAAATAATGTCTTACTGTAGCACAATGGTGTGGAGGAGCTCCGTCAGCTGGATTCTCTTCCATCTGGATTGTCTTCGAGAATTTCGAGAATTAGCTGCTCAATCTCGGTCTCTAGCATCTTCAGTTACGCTTTACCGGTTAAATTGCCATTCAAACATATAGGCCCAACTATGTGGTTTCCCAGAATACCTGCCCAGACATTTACTTTTTCTGAAAATTGTGTATGTTTCTCACTAAACACGTGAGGATTTGTCACCCCAGTACCTTACATTTTTATTGTTCACATTTCCATTGAGAGAGAAAGTACTTTCGTCACTAAAGCAAATTGTTTTTAAATAAACTGGCGCTTGTTCAATTCTAGTGGTCATATTTTCACAAAATTGCAGTCTTCAGTCGTGGTCGTCATCTGAAAGTTGATGCACCATTTTTAATTTATAGGGGTGATTTTTTTCAACACCCGGTGCACCATCCTTTGACTGCCTTCACAGGTAGATGCAACTTGGGTTGTAGAACAAGTAGGGTTTAGTACCATTTCTACAATTATATCAATATATTTGTTATTAGAAATTTTTGGTCTGCCAGATCGTTTTACATCTTTAACACTCCCTGTTGTTTCAAATTTATGAAGAAGCTCCCTCAAATAAGTCCTCGATATAGGGCGATCGGGATTCCACTCATTAAAAAGGTGATGCGCAGCTTGAAAATTTTTTCCGCGTTTACCAAGCATTAAGATAGCTGCTACCTTGTCTTCTAAAGTACGTACCATTGTGTTTATTTAGAAACTCAAGCGTTTTGCACAAAAAGATTTCAAGTAAATATTCAAAAATTGAAACCATGTAAAAGCAGAAAAAGTAAAATAGGTTGGAGAATTACGAAAACGTCAATTTTTTTGACAATTGTCCAGAGACGGACTTGTGATCCTGTATTAATTATACACAAAAATTACCTTGAACCCAAACAAAATTAGTATGGCTGAATAGGTATTTTAAATATATTTCAAACGAAGTGTCATTTGCGTTAGGATTCCATTGAAAATTATTGGTCACAATGGCACTGTGACGCCACCTATGATGATCATACGTCATCAGTGATAATATACGTCATCAGTTATCACTAGAACAGAAGTTTACGTCCAGTCATTTTCACATTCGAAATTTTATTAATTTAAGTATTACCTTTCAAAAAATGAGATATATATATATATATATATATATATATATATATATATATATATATATATATATATATATATATATATATATATATATATATATATATATATATATATATATATGTGGCGGCATTAAAATCGTCCACACTCGCCTACCATATTGATTATTTTTCTTTCAATTTATTTTTTTTATTATTTCGAAGTATTTTATGTTTATAGTGTACTTGCATTTTACAATTTATTTTATTATTTCGAGATAAGTTTATGAAGGTCTATGGCCGCTATTTGTATATATTTTTATGTTTATATTTTACAATTTATCTATTATTCCGTACTAGTTTTATGAAGGTCTATGGCCGCTATTCAACCGTCTCGGACCCTTAGTTATTTTACTAGTCTACAAATATTTTGTCTGAAGAATCCCAATTATATTCTTTTCGGGTAATAGACCATCTGCATGTCTAAGCCGACATCACGTACTTCGATGGATGTTACTGGAAGGCCGATAATTTTGGGGTTTTTCCTCAGGGTCGAGGACGGTTGTAAAGGGCAGGCAAAGAAGGCCTTCAGACCAGTTCAGTTCACTTCGGTTCAGTTTTGAATTTTAGTTCAGTTCACTTCACTTCATAGTTCAGTTCAGTCCTCTTTGACAGTCAAGACTCTCTCGTGTTTCGTTATCACTTTTCCATCACATTTTTAAGCTACAAATATAAAAGTTACTCCACGGTTTAAATAAACCGTATTATCTCCTGTGTATGCGTATTCTTGTGTTCTCCCAAAGCCCCGAAACGCCAAAGTGGTGACCCCGACGTGATCTGTTGGCATACGGGAATACAAAAGTGTAACGTGTAATTGAGTGTAAGGCGTAACTCAAACTGCATAACGTAATAGCCATGCCAGGAGACCGTCAAAATACGCAGATAACGACGAAAAGTGCAACCATGATATCGCGAGTGCCAGGCTTCAATCCTGCCGATCCAGAGCTTTGGTTTACAATCGTCGAAGCGAGTTTTTCAAGGCTGCAAATAACCGACAATATTCAGAGGTATTTTGAAGTTCTATCCATGCTACCGCCCCGGTATGTAAACGAAGTGCGAGACATCGTTATAAAACCTGTTGACAACAATTCTTACGCGTGCTTGAAGGTACAGCTAGTTAAACGAATAGGTGCCAGCCAAGAGGAGAAAACAAGGCGATTATTGGAGAATGAAGCTATGGGAGACGAGAAACCGTCTCAGTTTCTACGAAGGCTACAATCGTTAGCAGGTTCCGCAGTTCCGGAAGAAATGGTTAAAAGTTTATGGGTAAGACGGTTACCACCTAACTTGCAACCCATACTAGCCACTCAGCTCCGGCAGCCCCTTAGTGACGTAGCCGAACTGGCTGACAACATTTTTGCAGCGTTACCTCATCACGCAATAGCTGCTATAACACCCAGTGCGCCTACATTACCTCCAGATAACTCTCTAGTATCGCTTGTACGAGAGTTGTCCCTGCAAGTGGCGGAATTCAGCAAAGAACTCACCGGCATCAGGCGAGAAATTGCATCTAGTCAGGCATCGTCATGTAATCGGGTATCGCGTTCACGATCGCGCTCACATAGCCGAAATCGTACCCAGCCCCGATCGTCGTCTCAACGCCCTCCAGGAGTATGCTGGTATCACTGGCGATATAAAGAGGCCACAACAAAGTGCACTAAGCCCTGTTCATGGATACAGGAAAACTTCCAGGGGAGTCACTAATGGCGGCTAGTGACGCCCACCGGTCCATATCCCGCCGACTTTTCATTTGGGACAGGAACAGTAAAGTGCGTTTTTTAGTGGACACCGGTGCCGATTTGAGTGTGTATCCGCGTAACCGCGTACAGGAACAATGTAAACAGTCGACCTACTTCCTAACTGCCGCAAACGGGACGCCTATAGCCACGTATGGTTTCCTTTCATGTTGTTTAAATCTCGGTTTACGTAGAGACTTTTGTTGGAGATTCGTGATCGCAGATGTGTCAAGACCAATTCTTGGAGCCGACTTCCTAGCACATTTTGGATTGCTGCCCAATCTAAAAGAAGGTCAGTTACTCGATTCAAGCACCCAGCTCATCTCAAAAGGAGAGATGACTGAGTACAAATCAGGTAGTGTCAAGGTTATTACCGGCAAGTCTCCGTTCCATGAGTTACTCCTGAGATTTCCACAAATAACACGTCCTGATGGAGCAGTGCGGTTGACAAAACATCAAACTACTCATCATATTATCACCACTCCAGGACCTCCGATTGCACAGAAACCCCGTCGCCTTGCCCCAGATAAACTCCATATAGCAAAGAAGGAATTCAATGCCATGTTACAATTAGGCCTGGCCCGCCCTTCAAAGAGCCCCTGGGCATCACCACTCCACTTGGTTCCTAAACATGGGGATGAGTGGAGGCCCTGCGGCGATTACCGAGCACTGAACAACCGAACATGTCCGGACCAATACGGAGTGAGGCATATCCAGGATTTTTCACAGCTCCTCCACGGCACCACAATTTTTTCCACTATAGACCTCGTGCGAGCATTTAATCAAATCCCAGTTGCTAAAGAAGACATTCCTAAAACGGCAATTACTACACCTTTCGGACTATTTGAATTCCCTTTTATGACATTTGGTCTTCGTAATGCTGCGCAAACATTCCAAAGATTTATAGACGAGGTGACACGTGGACTGGATTTTTGCTACGCTTACATAGATGATATTTTGATAGCCTCCGTTTCACTAGAACAACATATGCTCCACCTAGAGATACTTTTTCAACGCCTGGAAGAATATGGAGTGGTAATCAACCCGAGTAAGTGCGTCTTTGGACAATCCCAAGTGAAGTTCTTGGGATACCTTGTCTCTGGAGAGGGCACAAGACCGTTGCCCCAAAAGGTGGAAGCCATCCAAGAATATCCGCAACCAGGCACAGTTAAGAAGTTACGAAGGTTCCTAGGTATGTTAAACTTTTATAGGAGGTTTATACCTAAGGCAGCCTATGTACAAGCCCCACTGAACGACCTGCTAAAAGAAAATGTTAAGGGTAACGCACCTGTAAACTGGACAGAACAAGCTATGGCAGCGTTCAACAGATGCAAGGAAGTCCTGATGGAGGCAGCGTTACTGGCTCACCCAAAATGCGATGCCCCGCTTGCCATTTTTACCGACGCCTCAGATTTTGCCGTAGGTGCGGCATTACAACAGTTTATTGATGGTGAGTGGCAGCCATTAGAATTTTTTTCAAGAAAGCTCAGTCCAACGGAACAGAAATACGGAGCGTATGATAGGGAACTTCTCGCTGTATACCTCGCTGTGAAGCATTTTCGTCATATGATAGAAGCTAGGCAATTCACAATATACACAGATCATAAACCGTTGATTTTTGCCTTCCGTCAGAAAACTACCCAGGTATCGCCACGCCAGTTTCGTCACCTGGATTTTATCGGTCAATTCTCAACAGATATACGTCACGTCGCCGGCAACGAAAATGTCGTCGCTGACGCCCTATCAAGAATTGACCAAGTTGAAGAAAGCATCAATTATGAAGACTTGGCAGCGTCGCAAGCGACTGATGAAGAACTTCAGAAGCTGCTGCATGATGGCTCATCGCTACAACTTAAGAAAATCCAAATGCCATTTACAAATATCGAGATTTACTGCGACGTTTCAACAGCAACAATACGACCCTATGTGACGCTACCATTCAGAACTGCTGCATTCAGGAGCTTGCATAATTTAAGTCATCCTGGGATCAAAGCAACTAGTAAACTAATTACTGAACGCTACGTGTGGCCTTCTATAAAGGCTGACTGCAGAAAATGGGCTCAGACATGCATAGAATGTCAACAGTCGAAAGTCACACGCCATGTGTTCGCTCCAATCGGTAAATTTGCTCCACCGTCGAGCCGGTTCGAGCATGTACATCTCGATATCGTTATCATGCCGCTTTCCGAAGGATACCGTTACTGTCTGACCATGATTGATCGGTTCTCCCGTTGGCCAGAAGCTGTACCTCTACAGGACCAAGAAGCGACAACAGTAGCCCGTGCATTCTATGAAAACTGGATTTGTAGATTTGGAGTACCCTTGCGAGTAACTACAGACCAAGGTCGACAATTTGAGTCATTCCTATTTAAACATCTGAACCGTTTAATAGGTATTACTCATATTCGAACTACTGCCTATCATCCTGCAGCAAACGGCATGGTAGAGAGGCTACATCGACAACTGAAGGCAGCTCTACGATGTCATCAGACTCGGTGGACAGAAAGCCTACCAACAGTTCTACTGGGCATTCGTCAATCTTGGAAAGAAGATCTCAAGGCAACAGCAGCAGAAATGGTATATGGACAGCCACTACGCCTACCAGGCGAATTCCTCCATCCTCGTGGAATAGATTATGCTGGCAGTACCCCAGCACATTTTATTCAAGAGCTTCGAAGACAGTTCGACGCTCTTCGCCCATCACAAGTTAATCACCATGCTGATAACAAAATTTTCATCTTTAAAGACCTTGCCAATGCCAGCCACGTTTTCGTTCGCCATGACGCACAGAAGCAGCCGCTCCAAAGACCATATGATGGACCCTACCTAGTAATCTCACGAAGCGACAAAACTTTCGTGGTGAAAATTCGAGGTCGCGAGATAACGGTTTCAATCGAGCGGTTGAAACCTGCATACACCTTATTAGAGAACGATTTTGTACCGACAGTGCAACCTGAACCCGTGTTTGAAAACCGATGCCCTGCAGTGGAAGCACCTCAACCGTCGTTTCAGGAGTCAAACCCCGTTCGTCATACAAGATCTGGCAGAAGAGTTCATTTTCCTGACCGCTACCAGGCAAATTTTTCGTGATCTAAATCACTGGTAGGGGGGTGATGTGGCGGCATTAAAATCGTCCACACTCGCCTACCATATTGATTATTTTTCTTTCAATTTATTTTTTTTATTATTTCGAAGTATTTTATGTTTATAGTGTACTTGCATTTTACAATTTATTTTATTATTTCGAGATAAGTTTATGAAGGTCTATGGCCGCTATTTGTATATATTTTTATGTTTATATTTTACAATTTATCTATTATTCCGTACTAGTTTTATGAAGGTCTATGGCCGCTATTCAACCGTCTCGGACCCTTAGTTATTTTACTAGTCTACAAATATTTTGTCTGAAGAATCCCAATTATATTCTTTTCGGGTAATAGACCATCTGCATGTCTAAGCCGACATCACGTACTTCGATGGATGTTACTGGAAGGCCGATAATTTTGGGGTTTTTCCTCAGGGTCGAGGACGGTTGTAAAGGGCAGGCAAAGAAGGCCTTCAGACCAGTTCAGTTCACTTCGGTTCAGTTTTGAATTTTAGTTCAGTTCACTTCACTTCATAGTTCAGTTCAGTCCTCTTTGACAGTCAAGACTCTCTCGTGTTTCGTTATCACTTTTCCATCACATTTTTAAGCTACAAATATAAAAGTTACTCCACGGTTTAAATAAACCGTATTATCTCCTGTGTATGCGTATTCTTGTGTTCTCCCAAAGCCCCGAAACGCCAAATATATATATATATATATATATATATATATATATATATATATATATATATATATATATATATATATATATATATATAGATAGATAGATAGATAGATAGAGATAGAGACTGTTATTATGTTAATACGATTTCAATTGTTATTAAATTATTAAATAATCTTGTAGTGGACATTGGAAGATATTGAGGTTAAAAGGCTCATTGAGATAATTGGTTCTAATGGCTTAAAGTTTTTAAATTATAGGTGTGTAGTACAGTTAGAATTTAAGTGGGCACAGATGGATGATATCTAGGAATAGCCGTAGCAGCAAATCATACTGTTTGCTAAATCGTCTTACTTATTAATATTGTGTCAACTAAAAGTTCCCATAAATCTTAATTAAGTAACATTTATTAGACTTGAAGAATGCAATTTTATTTTAATACATACACAAATCAAAAGAATTTTAAAGTAATCTGATTTAAAATAAATTTTATTTGTATTCGCACTGCATTTTTTCTATGCGGAATTAACATATTAATATAAAAACTGCAGTGAAATTAATTTTTACGTATCTTAAATTGAAGCCGAATGAATGCGGACACTATCTTGTTGCTGGCGAAGCTTCACTCATATCTTTAAAAGATAGTTTTTCATAGTCTTGTTAATGTTAATTGAATAACGTTCATATTCTTGACAGTTAACTTGATGGGATAGAAACACTAAGTTAACTTTTTCTGCCATCAGTGCTCGCCCAAACCATGACACTTCCTCCTCCCATTTGCCGTCTCAATAAAATTTTGTTGTCCTTTTTGAGATCATGAAAATATCAAACAAAAACCATCAGATCCATCCAAATTTAGATTTTTTCTACTATCCAAGGTATGACACAACCTTTTCATCGAAAACCATTTGAGTGAATTTGTAAGAAGACTTTAATGTTGATTTCTTTTTCAGTTTTTTTCTTACAATATTTTCAAGCTCTTGTTTGCGCAACAATTCAATGCAATTCTGAAAATTAATCTTTTTTTTTTGTGACACAACTTCGTTTTAATCGGCGTACTATGTTGTAGATACACACAGTATGTCGGAAAAATAAGGGAATTTTTTAAATTTAAATAAAACTAGCATCATCTATTGAAACAATATATAAACTGAAAGCTGTATATCTCCTCTATAAAACAAAACTGCCATTATTGGGAATCGATCAACGGATTGTCAAGCAATAATGACGCTTAAAGTGACGATACTTTTGTAACCTGGTCACAAAAACATGAAAACACGCTAATAGTAAATTTTTCAAGCACAGTAGAACTTTTACAGAAATATTTGAATAGAGGAAAAAAGTTTATGATGATTACTTATCCGGTACACGTGTGCTCGAGTGATATAAGCGATTCCAGGACGATCGTGATGCTTTTGAAGACGACATATCGTGATGCTTTGGCATCACAATGAGTTAGTGGAAAAACTGCGTGAAATATTCACCTATGATGTGAATTGGACTGTGAGATGGATAGCGGCGGAATTAAATACAACCAAAGACATGCTTCGTGAAATGGTGATAAAAGATTTAAACAAAAGAAAAGGAAAATTTGTGCTCGATTTATTCATTACACCATAAATGAGTGCCAAGAAATTAGCGAGAAAATAAGTCTGTGTACTTCAACATTTTCTGTATCGCCGTATAACTACTTCCTGTTCCGTAAACTCAAACTGGCCATGAAAGGAACTGTGACGAGGATCATTGAAGCAATTACGAAAACAACATAAAAAATCTATGCTAGCATTGGTTAAACGTGCTCAGCTGTGTATTGCTGCGTAAGGGATGAATTTTGAATAAAAATAAATTATGTTGGCAAAATAACTATTTTTTTATTATATAAAAATTTTCGTTATTTTTTCGACATGCTGTGTACAACTCATCCCCTCTGTAACGTTTTTTTTTGTACAAATTCACAAGATTAAACTGGTAAAATCTCTAAAAAATTAAAAAATCTGAAATATAAACAAGTGTGTCATTTTGACACCTAAAAAAACGTTACTATGTTCCAATAATTGTTTTATATTATGTTTAAGGTCAATTAAACTTTTTTCTCTATTTCAATATTTTAACTTTTATATGAAACAAATTAAAAAACACTAAAAACGAATAATAAAACGTAATTATATTTAAATTTTTTGAAATGTCTATAATGTGTCTAACATTTTGACACTGAGTGTACGTTATGAAGAATACGATCCACAATCCAGAATTGTCAATATTTTAGGAAATTCTTTATTACTTCTGCCTGTTATTTAGGCCACCTATTGTCATATACTTGACAATAATTGACTGTTTGTGTATTCTTGTTTTTTAATGTCTCTTCAATTATAAAGCTATTTAGTAATACCAGAGTAAATAGTAAAGATGGTGCATCTGTTTCTATAAAGTGTCTTTGAAGTTTCTATAAATGCAATAAACGTATTCCTTACTTAATAATCAAAAGGTTATTATTTGCTGGCATTAATTATAATTATTAATATCTAAATAGCCAACCAAATCTTTTAGTTTGTATTCAAAATATTTCTTAAAAGTGTATTTGAACATCCTCATAATGTTCTTATTATCCAGCCATTGATGCTACTATGTCTATATTTAAGTGCTTACTAACTGTACAATAACAGGTGCGATATCTGAGTCGACTTACTATATAATTTTGCCAAATCATTTAAAAATACATTGACAATGTAAAAGTCAAGACTGAACTTGTTTAGCTGTACAAGCAATTTTCTAAGTTATAATATCTGTGTCCATAAGTAATATTGTTTTTTTATACTATACAAAATTAAATTTTATTTATGAGTTAACACAGTTTTAATCTACAATATAATCTCCATCGTTATTGCCTTTCTTCGCCCATTTCTGACAACAATTTTGAAGTAAAATATTCTTCGAGTACAGTTTTGATAGCTATCGCATTACGACTTGTTTTCTACAAAGAAAGCATTTCGTAGATCTGAAAATGATAACCGTTGCAGCAGGAGAATACGGTGAGTGAATCAGTGAGTGAGTACGTCCCGACCTAACTTTTTGATTTTCTTTAGTGTCTCGGGTACTATAATTTTTTGTGTTTCCGTGTTTCGGGCAACACGGTTAATGGTTTAATTATGATTTAAAACATCATAGTGAATAATTCCTATAATTCCTATCAATTCATTCATAGTGCATATTTGGGACATAAGGAGTAGAAAGCTAGGACATTTGCATAAACCACTACATATTTTAGAGACGTAGAGAACCTAGAATATTTTGAATTATTTTTAAAAATCGTTATAACAATAATCTTTTCAAACTATATCAGAAATATACTCTCTTAATATATTTTATGGAATATTTTTATCAGAACACATGAAGAGCGAATAAACTAACTGATTAATATAATAAATGCTACAATTCGAACCAAATCAAGTGAAAATAAGCAACTAATGATCTCGTTCCACATTTTCACGCTACACTTATTAACCTGATTATCTTGTAAAAGTATAAAAAGTCTTTGTTTGAATTAAAATAATTAGACTTAATCAGAGATCTGCTTTCGTTTTAAACTTTTTTCTATTTTTATTAAACTCTTTATACATACAATTACCTCTTTTTGCGATGTGCTTTATCATATACATATATATATATATATATATATATATATATATATATATATATATATATATATATATATATATATATATATATATATATATATATTTTTTCTTTTTTTTTTTTTTTTGGTGTACTTTACATTTTTATAATTTTATTATTAAAGTATAACGGAACGAAATCAGTTCCAAATGTCAATAGTAAAACGAGCAAGAAAATTGTCTTATTCAAGATCAAAAATCAATACTTTCATGTACTCTTCCTCAACAAATAGGTAATCTTAGTCATGGTCTTTGAAGGTTAAAAACCTCAAATTTTTCTACAATTTCATCATTTTTGTAAATATTTTTATCTGTCATATGATTGTCTGGTAGTAAAAGTTGTGATGTCGGAAATGTGATAAGTGGCAAGAAAATATAAACAGTAAGGCTGAACTTCCTATCGTGACACAGATCTCAAATTCGCCCCGTATTGTGTAAGGTGAAATTATTGGTAACGCCATTAACGTGACATATATCAACGTATATTTGATTATATATAGTTCAGCTAATTGTTCATGAGTATTTGTAATTTCTTAATTAGTTGACTTATGTTAAATACGCAATTTAATTCCTCGCTTTTTTCACTAAACTTCAATGTTAATTTGTAATAATCCAAAGAGTTTTCCCTAATTTTCAAAGTGAATACCCACGTGTTCTGTATATTCCAGCGATCTTTTAACAACCAATCGCCCTAAACTTTGAGTTGATATACTCAACACTAAGTTTATTGCCATTTTCGGCAGAAAATATAGTGGAAAACGTCTAATCAGTTTTGGTGTCTGCGCTTTGTGCTGAAACAAAATGAATCCTTCCCTTAAAAGTGTAAAACATTTCCTTTCAAATAATTTACCAGACGTTGTTCATCATGAGGATTATAATACCCACTCTTAGACTGTTGTTACATTTCTGGCAGATACTGTAACAACAATATTTAAAACCTCTAAGGATTCTAACATTACCCTTACCTATATAGGCACGCGCATTATCTTGCTAAAACATAAATTTCTGTGACGTTTTAAACTCTGGCAATAACTTGCCATTTTCTTTACCTTACGACGCAGTTTTCCCTAAACATAACTGAGGTTTGTCTCTTTTTCATATGTCAATACAATCATGCTCCGCAATTCAAATTTACAATTCATCACTTAAATACAAGTCCATCCATTCTACATCAGAGGCAGAATATCGGCGGTACCACCAGGTGTTTGCATCAGTATTCAGCTGTCAGGGATAGCCTCTTGTTTGGTGTCATACGGTTCTCATTTCAACTGACCTTTCATGTTGCTTAACCACAGCAATATTAATATTCCATAGTTCTTCTATGTCCTCTACTCATACCACGTCTTTCTCAGGCTTCCTGAAACTAGTCCAGACAATACATCTTTAATATATCCAGGCTCCTATTAGCTTCTTGTTTCACGGAATTGCAATACTGACTCCTCAATAACCTGTTTCAATGTCACTAAGGGCCGATTCTACAATGCAATAATATGCCAGGTATGGTATACGCAGATGACCTAGACGCGCTAGACAATCATGCCGTAGAAACAATGAACCAAACGGTCAATTATTTGGACTTTGTGAACTGTCAAATTGTGTAGTACGGTGTTTATTAGTACAGAAAGCAAAACGAAAATGAATTTGTCTAGAGAGGAATTGATAAACATGATCTACATTTTGCCGAACTGCCGATATTTTTTTTGAATTTACCGAAATGCCGAACGTCATTCTAATGCCTTAGCGTTTATACGACTGAAAGAGCGATTTGAAAGATCTGGATGTGTCGATAACGAAAAAAACTTGGAAAGGCAGAAAAAAGCTATGTGTGAAGAAAATGAATACTGAGTTCTTCAAGCTGTAATTAAAAATCCACAGTGAACAGAATAACTAGGAAATATAAATTGCATCCGTATCATATACAATTGGTTCAAGAACTAAATCAAAACGATTTCGATTGAAGGCATGAATTTTGTAACTTGAACTTGTAACTTGAATTTTGTAACAATAGAAAAAAATAGAGAAAAGCCTAACTTTTTCAAATATATTTTATTCACGGATGAGGCAACTTTCCACAAAAATGGGTAAGTTAACCGATATAACTTAAATAATTAACAAACAAAATTAAGTGAGTGGATAAGTATTGAGTATTGAGTGGATTTGAGAATTGCCTTAACTCCTCCACATTTTAGCAGGCTGATGAAACAATATTTGCACACGAATTATGAAAATAATTGGATTGGTAAGGGAGGTCCTGTGTCGTGACCAACTAGATCCCCGGATTTAAGAAAACTAGATTTCAGTCTTATAGCTCATTACAGTCAATAATGACTCATTACAGAGAGTAATGCTCATTACAGTCAATAGTTCTTTTAATTATAAGCTTAGAGTTTCTATTGCTCAAAATGGCAGACATATTGAACATTTATGAATTGATTGTAGTGACTTCTTCTTTATAAATGTTTGTATTTAAACTGTCTTACTAAAAGGTATATATCTATGACGTTTTGTTTACTATAACAATAAGTTTTGTTACTATATAATAATTGCTTTCTAATGAAATATTAAAACATGTGATTATCCAAATATATTATTACCCAATATATCATGACTTATCATGAATTTATTCATTGGTTTATTAATACCATAAAGCTTAAGGTGAATTCTATTAAAAACAAAAATCTCGAAAATTATGCAAGCATAAAAGTATTTTTTTCTCAGAAATATTATAATATTCTGCATAACATAGACATATTTTGTTTGCATTAAAAGTTAAGTCATATTTTCACTAATATCCTTACCAAAAATGATAAGCAAAATTTAATTATGCAAGAAGTACACTCTCTTTTTCTGCATCATATAAAAACTTTTTAAAAGCTATACCAGAACAGTATTTGCCATTTGAATTGAATTTTATGACGTTCTTATAAGACGTCTAAAGTTAATTCCATTAAAAACAAAAATGTAAAAATATCGGAAATTATGACAGATAGCTAAAGGACATATTTAAGAAGAATAGAAGTATTTTGTCTTAGGAATATTGTAAAATGAAAAAAAATAGACATTCCATTTAAAAAACCCGAGATATGGTGTTCTGAATGTTTTCATTTATCTCAGTTATCCTGGACACCCTGTCATAGTTTCACTAATATTCCTACCAAAAATGATAATCCTACATCAAAAAATAATGATATGTGACTGCAAAATAGAGTCTTCAACTCCGATGTTTTTTACAAAAAGGAGGATATCGGTAAAACCATTCAGTTTACGTATAGGATATGTTCCACGAAATATGTTTAGAATCAAAAGCAGAATACAAAAATAGATGAACATATAGGGTGTTCGATAAGAAAAAACAAAACTATACCCTGTCACAGTTTTGTGAGACACCCTCTATAAATAAAATTAATTTCAAATTATGCAGCCTATTTAGTTGTAGGACTCTTAAACTTTTTCTTTACCTACAGCTATTATCAATATATCAAGCGATATCGCATTATTGGGACAACCTGTATATCTTTTATTATTGTCATATTAACCTTGTCACAAATTTAAATAAATGTGATATTTATTAAAAAAAAATTAATTTGGACATGCTTCAACTACATTTTTAGTTAACTTAAAATTATAAGTGGCATTTAATTAGACCTTTTCAACTGTTTAATCTTTCCCACATTTCTAACGTGTCTAAATATTCATGAGTATAAGCAAATGTTAACAAATTTCGATTATTTAAGTGATTTCTCTTATTCAAAATACGGGCGTGACCTATTTGTTCCTTTCACCTTTCACACCTAAACTAACTCAGTACGAGGCACATTAAAAATCGCATTTAGGAAAATTGACGGTGAAATCTATTATAAAATATCTAATTATGAATTTTCCAAAGGTCAGTTAGATCTTTTTCGTATTTGTACTTTTCTGAAATGATTTATGTTTTAATCTAATGAAGGTCACTACGAAACAGTAGTGGCCTTCATCTTTCACTATGTTTTGGTTAGAAATTTTGACAGTGATAAAAGGTTTTTTGTCACGTAACTTATTCTTAAATGACTTCTATAAGGTGGTAAATAAAATAATGAGACTGATTTTTTTATAATTTATTTATTCCATGGAAATTTCAAGTCTTTTTCAAAGTAGTTGCCTTGGAAAACCACACATCACTGGAGACTGTTCACTCTTCGTAGCAACTAAAATACTCCAATTGCCTTCATGTTATTGGTCACGGCCTTTCCAATGCCCCAAAATGGTGTCATCTGTAGTGAATTTTCAATCTTGGGAAAAAGAAAAACTTACAAGGACACAAGTCTGGTAAATATGAGAGCTGCATCGCCACAACGATGTTTTCACTTGCCAAAAACTCGTTAATTAAAATCGCTGTATGACAAGGCGCATTGTTGTGATGCAGATGCAAGATGCTTGATGTTGATGATGATGGTGATGATGGTCGGTCTCACACGGATGACCCTTTTTTGAAACCTTTCAAGAAACTCGGTAAAAATGCTGGTTTACCATGTGGCTTTGAGGCCCAAATTCCTTATAAACGCTCTCGTCTTTCAAAAAAGCAAAATAGCATGGTTTTGATCTTTGACGTGTCCATTCTAGCTTTTTTTGGTCATGATGAGGTTGAAGCGTGGCATTCCTGGCTCTGGCGCTTCCTTTCCAGGTCGTATTCAAAAATCCAAAACTTATTATCAGTAATGACATGTTCCAGAAAATAAGAGTCATTTTAAATTCGGCCCAAAAAACTCAAGATATGTTTCCCTCCTTTTGTTCTTTTAATCTTGCGAAAGATTTTTCGGAACCATTTTTGCGCAGATTTTCTTCTCCAATTCACTGGTCAAAATCTGATGAACGGTTGTAAATCAAAATCAACTCTTAGAGCGCACAAGATCCCAGACTCTGTGGATATTTTCATTACTTCTTGCAGTTTGAAGACCTCCCGCTGCGAGGTTCCTCTTTAATCGAGTCTCGTTATTCACAGAATGCCTTAAACCCCCTAAAAACAACCTTGGCCTTTGACAAATCACTATTTCCTCTTCCACATCACAATTCCTGTTGATGTTTTGCAAAAGTTTCCGATTGTTGCAAAAGTTTTGTGCCCAAATCTGAAACAAAACTTAATAGAGCATCGTTGCTCGAAATTGGTGTCATTAATTTCACAGGTCAACAAATTTAAACTTTTTTAAAGTATAATTGATGAAATGAAATATTAAATTGATGAAAATAAGTGTATTTGAACTGTTTTGTAGTCCTAAATGCGAAAATGATAAGCTAATTACTGTAACACGCACAGTTTGTTTTTGTTACAGGGGATCAGTGGTAGGGAATTTTAATATTTATTTAATATAAACGTGTAAATCTTAGACATTACCGAGGATTATGTGAATAAAAAATATATTACATGAGATGTCACACAGCGAGAAGAACTTTCATTTTTTTCCTCTTGTGTTCTGTAGTATCATCTCTTTTTAAAAACCAGCAGTAGTCGCCCAACATAGATGTTTTTTAGTGTCCCTGGTATCTTGCTTCCATCGTCCTGATGTCCTGGTGAAAACTCTCTCCTTGTTCGTTCCTTACTGTACCCAAAGTTTCCGGAAAAAAATCCGAATGGGAAAGTAAAAAATGCATTTTTAAGGGCATGCGATACCCTAGTATTTTATAGGCTTTCAATAGTTTATCTATGAGGTTTGTTTTTATGGTTTTCATCTTTCTTGTTGCCCAGAAATCCTTTCACTACACTTACAAAACACTTCCAAGCTGACAATTCCCTTTCATATAATTTTTCTTGAAAATGGAAATTACCTAGAACCTTCCTTATTTGAGGTCCAATAAATATGCCTTCTTTTAGTTTAGCATCACTTAATTGAGGAAATTTTTCTTTTAGGTACTTGAAACCTGACTGACTTTAAAATAAATCGTCCGCATATATAACAAAACTTATCCGCTGGATTTTTGCAAAATCGATGACTAAAACTTGCCATTTTATATAAAATAGACTTAAACACTTGACTGTACTGTAAACGAGACAGAAACAAACTAAACTATAGAAAACAGTAAAACTGCCCTTAAAGGCTCGTAGAATACTGTGAAAATACGCCCTCTACGATTTTGTGGTAATTCCTAAATTGTCCAGTCCAAAGTTAGGTACAAATAATTTCTATGGGCCCATGATATAAAGGAGAAGCAAGTCCTTGAAAATGGGACGTGCTAGGCCATTTCTATGAAAAGGTATTTTAATAACTACCTAAATGAAACCCAAAAAGAGCATTCTCATCAATGTTACAAAAATCATGTCGACCTTTGTTTTCAGAACGCACTAGATAAATTGTGTTAACAAAATTGCTATAGACTTGCTGTGGACCACCAAGAAATTCTAGGAAGTGCAAACTTGTACTGAAGGAACATCAGATGTTGGCCTGTCTCTCCTCCAAGGGGGAAGCCAACGGTGTTGCGGGATTAAACCCTATGGCACCAGTATCCTTATTTATACACCTTGTATAATAGTGTTCCATGATGTTTTGTTTTTTAGGTCACAAAACAGCTATGATTGTAGAATACACCTCTAGTGAAATCACGGGGATACTTTTTTAAAACAAAAACACTAGAAACTATTTTAAAAGATTCAAAACGCGATAATAGTTTATTATTGTGAATTAGGTAATTTTGAAATTTCCACAACGATAAAACTCCCACACTTCGGTTCCGTTTCCAATACTAATCCACAAGTTCAAGATAAGTCACGCTAAATTTTGGACACTATACGTGAAACGGTTTACAAAATCGAAGACATTTTTTCATTGAAATTGTATGTTCTAATGGAAAAACGGAAATATGTCTATAACATTGTAATATTCAAATCAATTAGAATAGATTTTAAAATGAATCAGTCATGATCACTATTCGAATCCTTAGATTCCTGCGACCTATCCTGCATATAGATAATCGTCTCAGCCCACATTTCACAAGGTAGGCCGCGAGCTCGCCAAGCCTCATCGGAATGTAGTTCCGAATCGTGATATTTCTCTTGGTCTCGGCGTTTTCTTCAACGCGTACGCAGGAAAATGTACGATAATAGAGAAATTCAAACAACCTATTGTTTTGTTTACACCAATACGGTGTATACATATAAACTACCTTGCATTGAAACCATTTGAAATACGATTTCTTCTATTATGAGGATCGTTGTACATAACATATATTTTAAGATACAAGAAAACTGCTTCTTTAAGTGTGTTAATTATGTTCAAAATGTTAGCTAGCAATATTAATGCATTTTGTATGCATAATATGTATACAAGGTGGGTTATCAAAATTAGGACAATAACACAAGTCAACAAATTTAATCTCTTTTGAGGTAACATTGATGAAAATAGGTGTATATGAAGTATTTTGTAGTCCTAAATACGAAAATGTAAGCTAACACGTACAACTTTTTTGTTACAGAGGATCAGTGGTGGGGAGAAAAATGAAACGACATATTTTTACAACCTAATATTTATTTAATATAAACATGTAAAACATGATAAACCTATGCAAAAACATTACTGAGGATTATGTGAATAAAAAATATATTACATGAGATCTCATACAGTGACAAAAACTTTCACTGTTTTCTCCTGTGTTCTGTAGCATCATCTCTTTATAAAAACCAGCAGCAGTCGACCAACATAGATGGGTTCCAGCGTCCCTGGTATCTTGCTTCCGTCGTCCTTGTGAAACCTCTCTCCTTGTTCGTCCCTTACTGTACCCAAATTTTTCGGAAAAAATCCAAATGGGATATGCGATATGCGACACCCTAGTATTTCATAGGCTTTCAAGAGTTCATCTATGAGGTTTTTATAGTTTTCATCTTTCTTGTTGCCCATAAATCCTTTCACTACACTTACAAAATACATCCAAGCTGCCAATTCCTTTTCATTTAATTTTTCTTGAAAGCGGAAATCACCTAGAAGCTTCCTTATTCGAGATCCAATAAATATGCCTTCTTTTAGTTTTGCATCACTGAATTGAGGAAATATTTCTTTTAGGTAGGTTCTCTCCACTCCCTACGAACATCAAATGGCATAGATTTTTTTTTGCGATGTATCCACTGCACTAAATTTACTTGATAACTCACACAGCAAACATGAGAAGCCCAACTTTTATCTTGATCTCTAATTCGACACTTAAAACATAAAAAAAGGCTATTTTGACTTCCTCGGATATAGATCTAGCTTGTGACTTTAAAATAGACCGTCTGCATATATAACAAAACTAATCTGCAAGATTTTTGTAAAATCAAGGACCAACATTTGCCATTATATATAAAATCGATTTAAACACTTGATTGTACTACAAACGAATCAGAAACAAACAAAACTACCCTTAAAGGCTCGTAGAATACTTTGAAAATACCCCTCTCCGGTCTTATGGTAGTTTCTACATTGTCCAATCCAAAGCCAAGTACAAATAATTTCAGTCAGCCCTTGATATAATGGAGAAGCAGGCATTTGAAAATGGAACGTGTTAGGCCATTTCTGCAAAAATCTGTGTAATTAAAATAACCCGCCGTATTGTACTTCAGCGATACGTTTCTTTTGTTATCTCGTAAGCTAAAAGCATGTAGTAAAAGAGCGTTACCTCAAACTGACCAAACTGTTAAGATCGAGTATGGAATATAACCGAATAGCAGCGATATTTGAACGTCTTACAATAGTGTTACGAAATATTGATAAACTATTCAAAAGTACAACTGGTGAAGACCCCGACAGGTCTCGAATTAGCTCAGGGACTCACTTTAAAGGGCTCGGAACAGTCTTTGTAAACATTGAGGACAAAAGTTGATATGAGCAAGGCGACTTTGTGCATTTTGCAGAAGAAAACCGGTAAATACGGTAGAAATCGAATGCTATTACAGTACTTTATGGTTTATGATTTTTCATTAGGTACGGTTGTCACATAAATAAAACATAGTTTCGTGTTTGAATTAGATTAATAAAGATCCTCCTCCCCTCAGATCTCTTTAAGTTTAGTTCACATAAATAAAGCTTCAATTTTTTATTTTATTTACGATTTTCATCAATTTTTTTATAAACTAATGCTATTTTAATTTAAATCTAATTGTAAAAACTCGATTTAAAAAGTATTTTTGTCTAAAAAATTTAATAGGCTGTCTAAAAAACAATAAATTGAAAAACTAAGGCAAAGTTTTTATTTTAAATTAAAAAATTAAAAAACATTAAACCTTTTTGATGTTGAAAAAAAGAAACAAACTAAACTAAAAAAAATAAATAATACGTATAATAATATTTTTTAGTTTTAATTTTTGCTGATAATTGGTAGGCTAATTTTCTAAAGAGTATTTGGAAATATTGGTCATCTTTATCCGTTAATAGTGCAAAATTTTAATGATTTTCAAAAATATGTTCGAAATAGGTTTCGAATAACAATTACGAATAATTAACGTGGAAAAAGAATAACGAAAGGTTCGAATAACAAATAAAGTAATGGGAACAAATAAGAAAATTATTCGTTATTCAACTACTTTTTATTCGAATAATGTACAACACTGAGCTACAACAATTATACATCTTGTTTTTGTGTTCTCTAAAAAACTAGTCTGTAGCAGTTTCAGGTTCTAAGATGTTTTTTTTTTGCCATTTACGCGCAATTAATATCACAGAAGTGACACGATTCTCTAGTAGCACTGTAGTCACATGCCCGTTTACCCCAAAAAACAGGCGACTATTTGCTTCGAAGTGCTTCTTGTGCGAACAACTTTTGTTAGGTTTGACTTATTTTGAAAAACGCATACAGTCGACTGCTGTTTACTTTCGGGCTTATACGCATAGATACAAGATTCGTCCTCTGTGTAGATGTTATACGCGCCTTTTCACGCACCAGTATTGTATTTTTGGAGCATTTCTTTGTACCAATCGACATATACCTTTTTTTGCGATTGTGCAATTATGCGGAATCCAACGCGCACAAATCTTTTTCACGGCTAAAGGCTCATGTAAAATCTTGTGTACGCTTGTCATACTTATGCCCATGCATGCTTCAATCTCACGGTATGTCACATGATGATCTTGCTTTATCAGTTCGCGCACAGTATCGATTTTTTCAACGTTTGTTCGTTCGGTTGTTCAAAAAACAACCGATTTTGGACGACCTTCTTTAAATTCGTCCGTGGTGCGAACGACGGCTATGATTGAATTCACTAAACCAGTGATATACAGTAGTAAATGATGCTTCATCGCCAAAAGTCGTGAGTTGTTGAGATTATCCACGTCGAAATTCGTAGCAATTTATTGCACGAAAATTGTCGTGAATTAATTAAATTTTTTGATTGAGATGAAATTTTCAAGTCACTAAACAACACAAAGAGTATCTGATAAAACGCTCTGAGTATATATACAGTCAACAATGTCAAACTTTACGATGTACATTATGTCAAAAAATTACCGGGAATTGATCATTTGAAAAGCCCGCTTAAAGGGATTGTCAAAATTATTTTTATCGCTAAGTTGGCATAACTGTCCTCTATACATCTGTCATTTAGTTTGTTTACAGTGCTCGATTTTGCCAGTTCATCTCGAGTGTGTTTTGCAATTTGTCTTAAATTTTGCAGAAGGTGAGTCAACTTTATCAAAAGCACGTGCACGATATGTGGTGAAAAATGTTCCTCGCTCATCAACGTCTTCAACTGAAGTTAACATCGCTAAAGTGAAGGAAATGGTGACTGAATATGGTCATTTAACTTTGAGAAAGATAACCGCTGATCTTTATGTGTCTCGCGAATGAATTCGTACCATTTTAAGCGATTGTTTGGGCATGAAACCGATTCGACTCGTGCCGAAAGACCTGAATTTTCTTCAGAAACTCAATCGCATAAAGGTCACTGAAGACATGCTAGAACGAGTCAATGCCGACCCCACATTCATAAAACGCATTGTAACTGGTGATGAGACATGGGTATACGAATTTGGCATTCAAACCAGTCAACAAGCTTCGGAATGGCACCTTCCAACTGAGCCGAAACTGAAAAAAACCACGTCAAAATCGATCAAAAGTTAAGATTATGTTGACCGTTTTCTTTGATTACCGCGGTGTCAGACGGTAAATAAAGAAGGCCAGACGGTAAATAAAGAATATTATTCGAGCATCTTGCGGCATTTAAAAGAGCAAATTCGTCGAAAAAGTCCAGATTTGTGGAAAGAAAACTCTTTGATTTTGCATCACGATAACGCACCATCTCACAAGGCTATCATTGTGAACAAATTTCTGGCCAAAAATTCAACAAACATCATCGAACAACCACCGTATTCACCTGATACGACTCTAGCCAACTTCAATCGACAGAAGATATAAAAGAGAATTCGCGGTGAGTCGACTGAAGCCGATTCCGGAAAATTCGTTTAAAAAATGTTTTTACAAATGAATTATTCGTTGGCATAAGTGTATTATTTCGGAAGGAGCCTACTTTGAAGGTGATACAATAAATTTGGATAAATAATAAACATTTTGTGTTTTATTGACCAATTCAAGGTACTTTTTTGATAGAATGTATATATCAGATGGCGCCTAGCAACACCATTGTGGCCAATTTCGGATACAAAAATAGCAACCCTCGTACTAGTATACACAAGCCACTTGATCCAAAACTGGCGCTCGCATAACATGAACACATTTTGTTTGTTGTACGCGAATACACTGGGATATTTTGTATGAAGCGTTGTTGAAGTGGTCACCAACAAGTCCAAACATCTCACCGTGACATATCTATAAACCGCTATTAAAGCAGCATGTAGGAATTTTCTCCCTTAAAACATATTTGCAGACACATCCACAATATGTTTAGTTTTTCGTGTCGATTTTTTATCCTCCAAAACAAATATTTTGTTTTGTTCGCGTTTTCCCAGCGCCAATTTTGGATCGAGTAGCTTGTACTTGTACACGGTCCTGCTGAAAGATAAATGACCTCATGTATTCTAATAGAGTATTTTTTGTAGGTGTAAGAGTAAATTCAAATACGTCAGTATACTATGATATGTTAATAAGTGATTTTTTAGAAATCATGGGGCTTTTTTATTGAAAGAATAACACAGTACGGTTATTGTCCTTTAATACGAACATTTTAATAACAGGTTCTCTGAAAACATATTGATTATGTTTTTACGCGTATGTAAATTAAAAAGTGAACAATTCAAATCATGATATTCGTCTGGGGTTCACGACATCAAAAATAAACCACTGTCAAAACGTGAATTTTCATTCATATTAGTTAGACAGGTGAGAGGTTTCTGTTGTGGTTGTGGTAAAACAATATATTTCAAATGCATTAAATATAATTTTTAAGTCAGATAAATTTATAGGTGTAATAAGTTTAACTACACACACAAGGACAATATGTGGACATTTTATAATTGTTGGTGTTTTATTCACAACCGTATATTTTGAAAAATATTCATATATGGTATTATGTTTATTGTAATAATGAATTAAAATACAACAATTTTTTATATAATTAAATTAATTTTATAATTATTATTCACGCATGGGCCCTGGTGGACCACGCGAAGTACAGTTAGAGGCGTTTGTTGTTGTTAGCCTTCCTTTGCGCTCATACTAATTTCATTCTTTCGCTATGAGCTTTTTTCCTTTCGTCAGACCAAGTTGTTCCAGTCTTCCTACATTTTTCTCTCTGGCCAACCTTCCAAACGTTAACCTTGTGTCTGAAACAGTTTCCGTCCTTAATTTCAATTTGTATAATATTTGCCAATCTTAGGTCCTCTTTAATTGCGGCAATCCATTTAATTATTTCTACATTACTTCTACTCCTATTTTCATAAAATTCGACTATATGCCTAGTTAGCCTACTCGGATTTATCCGTTTTATGTATAGGTAAAACTTAAGTCTTCTTTTTCTCATATGTATATCTGTGTATTGTTTGATTTCATAGTTTTCTCGAAGTCGGTATGTTCTCGTATGTCGGCCTAAGATTTTTCTTATGATTTTTCTTTCCTTCTTTTCAATGTCTCTCTTTCTATTCAAAATGAGCGTTTCTGTCCCATATAAACATTCTGGCTTAATAACTGTGTTGTAATGTTTGTGTTTTTTAGATATGCATTTTTTGTCGTAAATATTTTATGTAAGTCTCAATACCGTTTCCATTTTTTGACATCTATCTTTATTGGCTGCTTTTTCCAACCCATTTTCCATGATTATTTCACCCAAATATTTGAATTGAGAGACTCGTCTGATGTTACCATATTTTGTTTTTAGAAATGGTGTTCTTAGTCTGTTGCAGGTCATGTATTGTGTCTTTTCAAAGGAAATTTGGAGTCCTACCTTTTCTGCTGTTTGTTTTAGGGTTTCAATCTCTTTTTGTACCGGTAATATATCTTGTTGATTTTCCCCAGTATAATGGGCTTGACAATATTCAGGGGCGACTTTTTTTCACGCCACTCCTGTATTACTTTTTCTAGAACACAGTTCAATAATAGTGGCGAAAGTCCATCCCCTTGTCTCACTCCAGTTATAATTTCGAAGGGCTCTGAGATATCACCCATGAATTTAACTTTTGACCTTGTGTTAGTTAATGTTGTTTTAATAATTGCCAGCGTTTTCAGATCTAGTCCTTGTTCTTTCAAAATTTGGAATAAAGATTCGCGGTCAATAGGATCAAGTTTAGATTCAGGGCAGGATCTGCCGGGTCGAAAACCTGCTTGATATTCATCATTTTTAGGTTCTAACTGTCCCTGTGATCTGTCTAGTAGACATTGAGATAGAATCTTGTAACAAACTGGGAGAAAATATATGCCTTTGTAGTTGTTTACATCCGTTATATCTTCTTTCTTGTGTAGTAGATGGATTAGAGCATCTTTTCAATCTTCCGGAATCCGTTCGGTTCGCCAAACTTCTTGTAGAATTTTAGTTATTTCCTTGATTGTACCTGGACCAGCGGATTTCAAATGTTCAGCAGTGATTCCATCTCCACCTTTGCTTTGCTATTTTGCAGGCTTTGTTATTTTTAAGTTGCTTGATTTGCCTAATTATTTCATCTTTATTCGGTGGTAATGAATATGTGTTTGTTTGTTTAGGGTTTAGTGTTGGTAATTTGTTTAAGGATAGTTTAATAGTTGTTCAAAATATTTCGCAAGTTCTTTGCAATTGTCTTGGTTATTTAGAGCTAATTGTCCGTTTTCCTTTTGGAAGCAAAGACTGGAGTTGATAGTCTGATAATTTAGTTTTAAATGTTTTATAAAAGTTTCGGGTGTTATTTTTTGGAAATTTTTTGGAAAGTTGATTGTTTTCATATTTTCTTTTAGTTTGTCTAATTAGCTTCGATGTTTCTTATTTAATTCCATAAAGATGTTTAATTTCAATAAGACAATTTATTGCTGTTTTTTGACTGTTCCAATCTTTGAATGCTTTACTTCGGCTTAATACTGCTTGCTCGCAAACTTCATCCCACCACGGATGTTTTCTACGTTTTTCTAAAGCGAACAACTTTAAGGCTTCAATCATTTTTTGTTTCAATTCTTGCCAGTTCTGTGCTGGTTGTTTGTCAAGCTCTTCTATTAGGGTGGGGTTTTTTGGTAGGGTCGAACTTTGGTATTAGTAGTGGTAGTTGGTATTATAAGTTTTCGAGGTTTTAAGCTAAGTTTGATTCTAGTCAACTAGTGATACGTGTCTATGTTAGCTCGTTTCCTGACTTGAACATTCAAAATCTTTTTATAATTGGGGTACGAAATGGCAACATGGTCAATTCGAAATTCATCGATGTACGTAGTTGGGCATCTCCAGGTCTTTTGTTTTGTTATTTTCTTCTTAAAATGTTAGTTTAACCAATCTTCTACCATTATGGTTAGTCCATTTATGAGCGGGAAAACTGCCGATATGCCGAAAAATCCGAATTGAAATCACCCAATATAATTTTTAGAGATCTATTCCAGAATTTCCCAGGACTTATTTACTTTTTCAAGATTAGATTTATTTTCTTCGTTAACTGGGAGGTGTGTATTGATTAATGTATAGTTTTTGTTAGCACACTTGAGGGATAGCGTCTTAAGTCGAATATTTACTGGCAGGACATTAGCTGTAGAACCAAGAATGTTTCTTGTGATAGCGAAAGCAACACCGAGATGTGATGTATTTTTGAGTTGGTTTGAACCATGACGGTTCAGATGTTAAAACTGGAGGGGTTAGTTCCAGAATTAAAATATTAGCCGCACCACTGGTGAACAGACGCTGACCACTCAATCGATTGGTACAAGTCAGACGCTAAGTGGATTTAGTTTTTTTTTGCCTTGGTTCGGGGCTGCTTATTTTGAAATATTCGTAACTGTCCATTAATATTTAATGGAACTTTCACTATCCACCACCCGTGACCCGTCCAGTACCTTAGGCGAAGTATACTGGAAATTAATTTTTATATAATAAATTTATAATTAAAAAATAATTAATTGAGCATTTTTATTTAAACATACGATGCTTGAAATGTTTGAAAAAGTAAAACATCAAACAAATTTTATTGTAGAGTATGACCACGGTGGTTAATAACAGCTCTACACCTATTGTTGGAGTAAACATGCCCATTTTCTTGTTAGAAGTTTCCTGAATCTAAACGCATTTGGAATGCTGGCCATATGTGGGGTAATTCTTCTTTGATGCATGCCCCATACATGCTTAATTTGATTCAAGTGCGGAGATTGTGGTGGTCATGGCAATACGTCCATTCGCTCGTTAATTGACCATTTTTTACAGTATCTCGGCTAACAATTAAGTTATGCGTCCGACGTAACTTCATAATCAGCTCGGTTGCTGTTATTGTAGGCTGTCTTCTCAGTTAAAACTAAAAATCTATCTTGAGCTGCAGTTATACAGCTTCCTCGTCCTGGACGTTGTTCAACCGGGCTTCCTGTTTCCCTAAAACGCCTCCATAGCCGGCTGATGACACTTTGTAAAACATCTATCCGTTCAGCTACTTTGATTTGTCGCATGGCAGTTTCAAGGAGGACTACTGCCCGATTCATATCTTGTAAAGTTAAATGTTGTCATTCTGTTACAAAATACAATATATGCCACGTAGAACACAATATTTGCCATGTGGTTTATAACAAAAAAAATGGCAGAATAAATAAAATATAAAAATTTATCGGAATAAACGAATTATATTTTTTGCATCTATCCTTTTTATTAAGTTTTTATCGCTACTTCAAGTTTTAAAAGCAAAAACTATTTGACTTTTAGCATAGTAACCTACAGATGACTTCAATGTATAATTTAAATGATATATACATTTTTATTCTTATTACATATAAATATTCTTAGACTTTTCTTTTGTTTGTATATAAATGTTTTTTGCTACGTTATTTAATCTTGGTCACCAATTATTCTATTGGAACCTTTAGTGTGACACACTAAACTCGAGGAGATTTACGACTAAACACCAAAACACTTTTTTGAACTTCTCGAGGCACGTTTCGCTAACCATGTTAGCATCATCAGGCGAACATTAAATCATATGATGATGCTAACATGGTTAGTTAGTGAAGTTAAACTCTTCGAGTTACATCTTGGACACATTAAAGCAGCACTTGATGCTTTTAAGCAGATGATGAAAAAAGATAATGTTCTAATACTTAAGTATCAAACTTCTTCAATACAATTCTTCTGTAGACGTCTCCATTCTTGCAACCATATTTTCAAATATTCGTTCCAGATATCCCAGCCATCGTATTCGTAGGGATTTTATTATTGATGTAATTGGATATATCTCGTACATTCCATTAATTCTTTGTCTCTTTTTAAGAATGTTTATTTTTATTTCCAATTTTCTTTCTCATATATATATATATATATATATATATATATATATATATATATATATATATATATATATATATATATATATATATATATATATATATATATATGTACATATATGTTTGTTCCAAGTGTTTCATGGATGGACGAATATTATAAACTAAATAATGTAAGTATAAGCTTACAAATATATTATAAAATTCACCCAATCGTCAATTTAATTCCGTTTTGAAAACGTACAGACAAATTGCAATGGTCATATTTTCATTTTCAGTGCAGGTCAAAGACTGTCTATATTTATAAATAAGTATTAGACAGAAAGATAAAATAGAATGAGCATTGGGTTGTAGAAGTCAAGCTCAACCTCAACATACAATAGACGAAAAGAAGAAGATATACATATTTAACTTTTTAAGTTAATGCCACAGAACCATTCACAAGAATTTAAAATATATTGAAAAATTGACCAAAGTTACCAGCCATTTGTACAATCACATCTTATATATTCGGTCAACTTAGAAGTATAAAAAATAAACAATAAAAACCTGTTTTGTAATGAAGGTTTTTTAAACTGTATTGAAATCTGCGTTATTGATGGTAGCCACAGAAACGCAACTCTTTATCAGCTGGGATGTTATTCTAGTGGAAACAAGACTCCTCAGCTCAACATTCCACAACTTCTTTGATTGCTTGTGGTGATGTACCCAAATATTTTAGTAAATAATTAACAAAAATAATCTCCACAAAATATCAAAGACTTCTTCCTCAGAACATGCCAGTGAAAAAACTAACTTGATTTTTCTTCACAGACGGTGGATCCTTATGTTTTCATTATATACTTACTTTCATTATATACTTACTTTCATTATATACTTATATACAAATGCTGCGATCCTGGTCTCGTGAGATCAGTTGAAAACATTCTAGTGAACCTTCACAGTAAGGGACCAGATATATGACGAGACTACGTGCATCTATCAAGTTAGTATTAATTTCTTATGGCGCTAAACCCCCTGCAGATATATTTATGACAGCTGTGATTACAATGTTATCAATTTTTAGAATAAATGAAACACCACTAAAGATTAACATTATTACATTTGGGATAAAGCAAAAGAGGCACAAAAAACGGTTCAAAGATGATAATTGCCATGTTAACAACAGTAATTCATAAATGACCCTTATACAATTTATTATTATTTAATAATAACTAATAAGAAATGCAACACAATAGTATGCGATACTTATAGTGCTTTGAAAACTGAAAAACTTGTAGATAAATGAAATAAATAAATGTTTAGCTATACAGGCCGAGTTGGCCCATGGCTTGATTTGATCTGGTCACGCATCTAAATCAAGATCACGATCGACGTCGCTTAATTTCATTTTTCGAGAACTGATGTTTGCTCGATGCGGCTAGCCCTTTGAGTTAGGTCAATCGAATAAGTTAGGTAAATTAATATTTGGAACTTTTATAGTTAATATCTTATATATTTAATACATATCTTAAGTGCGTACATCATGTTCATCATGATCGATTTACAGTAAGAATAATGTTCATTTTTTGTTTATGCAATAAAAAGAATTTATTCGATAATTTGATTGATTGATTGATTAATGATTATTTGCTTACACTTATTACTTTATTTTGGAATATTTAGTCAGCATTTATACGTTAGGCATTGTAAATATTTCCAGATTAAAAAATTAATCTTATCTCCGATCAATTTTTAGGTAATTGACATTAGAATCAGCTTTTAGATCAACGTAAATACATATAGTTCAATGTTTTCACTTTTATTGGACCTGTACATTTGCAGGTCAAATATTTCAGAACTATATTTAATCTTAAAAATTAAACGAAAATCATTTTCATGATTTAAAATTCCGAGATGAGATTACCAGAACTAATAACACAATAGCCAGGTATTTTTTAAATCTTTTTGCCACTTAATATTAAGAAATTGCATACAGACGGTAACAACAGATGGTAACAACAGACAAAGCAGACTGATAACATCGTTAGGTATATTGGACCCGAGTGGCAAAGGAAAGTCCAGGAGCGTAAACGTTCGAAGAATGCTGAAGACGCCTTCATCCTGCAATGGATCGACACAGGCTGATGATTTTGTTATTCATTATGCTTATCGACCAGCAACCGGTGATCACACCAAGCCCTGATGAGTGATATTCCCATGATCTGATGTTTCTGCCTATAAAGCTACAATAAGCGATCGATCGGAAGATACTTTGGTTTTTCTGGAGATATTTCTCTTCTATCAGAAAAACTATTTTAACCATTTTAAGGATACAAATGTTCCCTTAGCCCATTAAATCTTCTGGTTGACTTCTACATCGAACTGGCTTCCTTTGAAAAGTCGAAAATTATTTTACGATTTTCTTAAAACCGCTTCATTTCAAACAAATATCAGAAACACATTTGGCTGGAAACAGTAGTAATAATTTGAAATTTCTCATAAAATAGTAGTAAAGAAATATTACCTAAACAATAATAAATTCTTGAATTTTAAAATTCTAGTTATTTTTGGCATTTGATATTTTAAAAAAATATCACTGGTTATTTTTCATGTTATTTTTCAATGCGTTCGACTTTGAATAACGGGTTCCCAGAAACTGTAAACTTTAGATTAGGAGGTTATCCGATATTTTATCCTCTTACCCTGTTTCTTTTTTATTTTGTTCTGATATCACTCATAAAACCGAAACTACCATATCCGTCTATACTTCATTCCGAGAACTTTTAAAAACAAACTGTGATAGATTAATACACTTTTTGTGTGGTTTTTGTTTTCAACCCACTGAAGATATCCGACATACCACGATAATTGACTGATAAAATTTTATTTTAGATATTTTGATGTTTTGTTTATAGGAAATAAAAAATATTATATTAGGTTGTTATACAATTTCTATTGTGTTTTTTGGATTATATTGAAACTACTAGAACTTTATAAAAACATTTATTTAATTATCGAGATATTGCCCATTGTTGTCGACAACTCGGTTCCATGTGTCGTGTAGTTTTTCGATACCGGATCTACCATCTTTCTGACGCAAATCATCGGGCAATGCATTATTCATATCATCTTAGTTATATTTTTTTCCCCATTATAAAAAATTTGTCGAGACAAAAACAAATGGTAATACTATGGCGCAACATTAGGAGAGTATGGCAGATGAAAGAGAATTCCATAACAATAACACTGTTAGCCAATGTCTCTTAATTGAGTTTATGTGATCCATGAAACTTCATAATTTTTGAACATACCCTAATTTAATGTCAAATCGAACAGATTTCCCACTAAACACCAATTCACTTTGTTTAACTTCCCGTCGCGCTTTTCGCTAACAATGTTAACATCAGGAGATGATTCAAGCTGGGTGTTAGATGGACTTCGTCATCAACGTTATATAGGTAATCATCCCGTCCTCTGTAGCCAACTGTGATTTACTACATTCTAATAACAATGCCTGTTACCCAGAGGTATCTGGAATAAGGTAGTTGAACACCTGCTGCTTATCTACCTTCATGTTTTCATTTGTTAGTTCTGAAACAAGTGATAATACATTTTAATGCGATATAACTTTACCAACATAATAAAGGATAATATTTTTAAAAAATAGCAAATGTTAAATGTAAACCAAATAAAAAGCACTTAAGCAGTGTCCAATATAGCATTCAAAAATACCAACGAAATTGTAGACCTTATTATCTTCAAATAAATTTTATTACTTGGCTATTTTGGAACCAGTTAGGCATTGCAACAACGATAGTGTTTTTTTTTATAATAAATGATTTACTTAGTATCATGTAAAAAAATATGTCCCAAGATTCAGTCAACGCAAATTTTACATTTTCAAGAATTTTAATGCGTAGTAGAATATAAATTTAGAAAGACCAGTGAACGTATATTCTAATATTTTTCAATAATAGTAATTGTAGCAAAATTATATAGGTTATGATATCATCGATCTTCATTAAATTTATCAAATGGAATATCGATTAACCCTTAAGATATGTAACGGAAAGTATCACGCTACGATTTTATTTCTTTGTAACTATTAAAAGAAACAAGACAGCTTTTTTTCTATAATGTATTTATTTCACCTTTAAATGTTGTGTTAATTAATTTTTGAAAATTATGTCAACCAAATATGAGCCTTTAACAATTTTTGTCAGCATATCTGGTGTTAATACAGTGATTTCAACACATATATTATCCTTAAGTTGCTGCATAGTTTGGGGCTGTTTTATGACAACCTTTTCCTTCAAAAATCCCCATAAAAAGTAATCCGGAGTCATCAAATCAATTTTGCATTAAATTGTCAATTTAATGGAAGCGGTTTATGAGGGCATTACATTAACAAGTCTTGAACGATTTGAATCTTAGAGAAACGTGCAAATCACTTCTCAAAATGCGGCACAAACTGCCGTATTTTTCCAATTGTACATCATGTTGTCGAATCGACGTTTCTGGAAATTTCTTCACACGTGCATTATTTTTAGCACATCGCACTGCTCTTGGACCTCTGATGCGGGTCCTATCCTGAACTGTTACGAATTCTTAAAATTACTCGAATAAATGATAAATTGTCATTTTATGAGGCATCCGACGATATTTTCGCCTGACTTCTCGTTTAGTTGCAATAACAGAATTTATTTCCTAATGTAAATTTACAACAATTTCAGTGCGTTCTTTTAGCGTGCATTTATATTAATGTGTATTTATTACAATAAAATGTGCACGGCTACACCACACAATACCCAAATCAAAACTCTCAAAAATATCTTGAAAAAGAAAGGTGTCGAAACAAAGTGGTAGCGTGATACTTGCCCCACCCTTTAGGTGTAATGCAAATCAAAAATTGCTAATCTTATTTTACTAGGAAACTACTAGTTTGAAACGCAATTTTGACCTCGGATTTTACTAAACAAGAAAATGTATTTACTAAAGAGCATATAAGGAGAAAAATGCGGAATATAAATTAAAATCACAAGTTTAGATCATTTTAAAAGCTAACTTACGGTCGCGAAAAATTGTGTGCTAATCGACTTAAGGATATTAGGATCAAATAATCGTAATCGGCCCTGGTGAACCACGCGAAGTACAATTAGAGGCGTTTGTTGTTGTTAGCCTTCCTTTGCGCCCATACTGATTTCATTCTTTCGCTATGAGCGTTTTTTCTTTCGTCAGACCAAGTTGTTGATGATTTTTCTTTCCTTCTTTTCAATCTCCTCAATGTCTCTCTTATATCTATAATGTCTCATATAGACATTCTGGCTTAATAACTTTGTTGTTATGTCTCAGTTTTGGTGTTTTTAGATATGCATTTTTTGTTGTAAATATTTTGTGTAAGTCTCAATGCAGTTTCCATTTTTGACATCTACCCTTATCGGCCGCTTTTTCCAACCCGTTTTCCATGATTATTTCACCCAAATATTAAAATTGAGAGACTCGTCTGATATTACCATATTTTGTTTTTAGAAATGGTGTTCTTAGTCTGTTGCAGGTCATGTATTGTGTCTTCAAAGGAAATTTGGAGTCCTACCTTTTCTGCTGTTTCTTTTAGGATTTCAATCTGTCTTTGTGCCGTTAATATATCTTGAACCAAAATTGCTAGATTATCAACAAACGCCAGGCAATCAATTTTGATGTTGGTTCTCCCCAGTTTAATGGGCTAGTCAATATTCAGGGCCGATTTTTTTTCACGCCACTCTTGTATTACTTTTTCTAGAACAACTAACTAGAACATTAAATAAGAGTTTCTAGAATCCATCCCCTTGTCTCACTCCAGTTTTAATTTCGAAGGGCTCTGAGATATCACCCATGAATTTAACTTTTGACCTTGTGTTAGTTAATGTTGTTTTAATAATTGCCAGCGTTTTCAGATCTAGTCCTTGTTCTTTCAAGATTTGGAATAAAGATTCGCGGTCAATAGAATCATATGTTTTTTTGAATTCCCCAAATGTACAGACGAGATTTTTATTGTACAGTGTTTGACGTCTTAGGATCAACTTTAGATTCAGGATCTGTTCAGGGCAGTATCTGCCCGGTCGAAAACCTGCTTGATATTCACCAATTTTAACTGTCCCTGTGATCTGTCTAGTAGACATTGACATAGAATCTTGTAACAAACTGGGAGAAGAGATATCCTGAGATATATCTATATATATATATATATATATATATATATATATATATATATATATATATATATATATATATATATATATATATATATATATATATATATATATATATATATATATATATATATATATATATATATATATATATATATATATATATATATATATATATATATATATATATATATATATATATATATATATATATATATATATATATATATATATATGTATATGCACCAACTATATAAGCCACGGAGATGAAGAAATTGAGGAATTTTATGATGATGTGACCCAAGTTTTAGACAAAGAGAAGTGTAGGTATAAATCCTGACGAGCGACTTTAATGCCAGAATCGGAAAAGCAAGAACTGGTGAAAATGCAACTGGCCCATATGGAAATGGTGAGCGGGACAATAGAGGTGACATGCTGGTTGACTTTGCTGAAGGACAAGGACTCTATATTATGAATTCGTTTTATAACAAAAGATCTGCAGAAAATGGACATGGAAAAGTCCATCTGGACTCACAAGTGAAATTGATTTCTTATGAAAGATAAACTGCCGAAAAGAGCTCAAAAGAATGATAAGATCAAAAAGGGGCAAAGTGGATTCTGGGAAGTGCTGGAGAGGGGCAGAGATTTTGAAATTGCTTTGTCGAATCGCTTTGCTGTGTTACATGACCCGGAGGAGATGGAAATTACAGATCAATATGAAGAAATCGCCAACAATGTGCTTAAAACGGCGGCTTCAATAGCACCAGAAAATAAATGTTTCAAAGAGTCAAAAATTTCCAATAAGACCATCAATTTAATGAAAAAACGCCGGAGGATGAAGAATACAGACAGTCCTTTTAGCAGGGTCGAGTACGTTGAGCCTTGCCAAACTATAAGAAAACGTATTGGAGAGGAAACGCGCCTATTCAACATGCAGCTTGTGCAAAAGACTCTGGAAGAAAACAGGGGAATTAACAAAGCTAAGCAGAGGCTAAGAAAGAAAAGAACACGAATGTTTTCCTTAATGCGTGAGGATGGTACAATATGCTGGGACGGACGGAAATGTTAGAGGTTGTCCAAAGATTTTATTCAGGGTTGTATGAGAACCAGAATCAAGCAAGAACAGCAATGCCCACGGAAGAACAAGTGCCGAATATCCTGGTAGAGGAAGTGACAATGGCTATAGACTCGATGAAAAATGGCAAGCTGGTGGTCGGACTTTACATAAAACACTAGCAAAATTATACTCAAAATGTCTCAAAGTGTCCAGCTTATGGAAAAATACAGAAGTGATTCTTTTACATAAGAAAGGAGCACGGGAAGATTTAAAGAACTACCGCCCATAATCCAATCAGTGGTGTACAAAGTTTTTACCAAGATAATATCCAAAAGAATACTAACAAAACTTGATAACGCACAACCAAAGGAGCAAGCAGGATTCAGAAGTGGATTCAGTACAATGAATCACATCCAGGTTCTACAGGAGGTCATAGAAAGACACAACGAATATACTATGCCACTGTGCTTGGCTTTTATCGATTACGAAAAGGCATTTGATTCAATCTCAAAGCGGGCCATAATGGATGCACTGCTTAATCAAGGTGTAGAGAAACCCTATTTAAATCTACTAGGATCGATATATGATGAAGCTACAGCGACAGTCCACCTTGACGATCTTGAGGTTGGAATAAATGTAGAGCAGGGTGTACGGCAGGGTAACGCAATATCGCCTGTTCTTTGCTCAGCCTGCCTGGAAGAAGTGTTCCGTAATCTGGATTAGGAACAGGATGGAATAGTGAGAACCTGAATGGGAAGTGAGACCTGGACACTCACATCACAGTCAGTTCAAAAACTTCGAGTAGCACAGAGGGGAATGGAAAGATGTTTGCTTGATATTACTAAACGGGATAGAAAGACCTGCACATGGATCAGAGGATAAACGAAAGTAAGTGACATCGTTGGAAGAATAATGCAATTGAAATGGAAGTGAATGGGGACCCGAATGGCAGACGAGAGCTCAGTACCGCGAGAGTTGGAAGCATGCTGAAGAGGCCTTCATCCTGCAATGAATTGATACGGGTTGATGATGATGATGATAATATATATATATATATATATATATATATATATATATATATATATATATATATATATATATATATATATATATATATATATATATCATCATCATCATCATCATCATCATCATCATCAGCCCATATCGATCCACTGCAGGATGAAGGCCTCTTCAGCATGCTTCCAACCTTCACGGTCCTGGGCTTTCCTCTGCCACTCGGGTCCAATATACTTAACGATGTCATCAGTCCATCGTGCTTTCGGTCTTCTTCGCGGACGTTTGCGATCAAGCGGTATCCACTCCAGGATTGCCTTGGTCCATCTGTCGTCCCATCGCCTCGCTATATAGCCTGCCCATCTCCATTTCAACTGTTTTACTCTTCCAATGATGTCACAGACTTTTGTTTGTTCCCTGATCCATGCGCAGGACTTTCTCATCAGGTCTTTCTTTCGTCTCGTCTTGTAATGCCAAGCATACATCTTTCCATTCCCCTCTGTGCCACTCGAAGTTTTTGGATTGATTGCGATGTGAGTGTCCAGGTTTCACTTCCGTATGTCATAACGGGTAGAATGCACTGATCGAATACTTTTCTTTTCAGGCAAAGTGGGAGTCTGCTCTTAAACACTATGTTGAGCCTACCAAATGCCTGCCAGCCACATTTAACACGCCGTTCCACCTCCCGGGCGGTATTCCCCTCCATGGAAATCCTCTGCCCAAGATATACAAAGCTGTCCACAATCTCTAAATCCCTTCCTAAAACTGAATATATATATATATATATATACTGAACTGAATATATATATATATATATATATATATATATATATATATATATATATATATATATATATATGCATGTATGTATATATAATTATTATTGTTATTATTATTATTATTATCCTCGTACTGAACTCAGCATCTCTGCCTAAGCTGGTCTATATTATTATTATTATTATTATTATTAATATTCTGCTCATCCTTACTGTAGAATCTCAGCTCATGCTGGCCGGTATTCCAATTCCAAGATGAAAAAGCAATTCAGCTCCTCTCACCCTAGCATAATATCTTACGAACAATGTGACACGTCTGCAAGAGCACGGCACGCTGTCCCACTATGGCAATCGATCTCGAGATCCCGAGGCTCTCGAGGTTCTTTGAAAGTCTCTTACTTATCAGGCCTTCGGCGGATATAACGAAGGGCACTACATCTACCTTACTCAGTTTCCACTGGTTCTTCAAGTCGTAGGCCAGATTTTCATACTTTGTGGATTTTTCTATCTCAGTTTTTCTAATGTTGTGAGATAGTGGCACTGCGATGTCAATTATAAAAGCCCTCTTGTCCTTTTTGTTGATTAGAACAATATCCGGCCTGTTATAATCAACCGTTCGATCAGTAGTGATTGGTCTGTCCCAGTAAAGAATGGTATCGGATGATTCAAGTACAGGAGAAGGCGAGTACTTATAATATGGAGGAGGTGCATTTTCTAATAGCGAGTATTTTTTTGCAATTTGTTGATGTATAATTTTTGCCAGCTGATTATGCCGTCCTAAATAAGCATTAGGAGCAAGGGCCGGGCAACCGCCAATAAGGTGCTCAATTGTTTCCCCCAAAGTACCGCATTTCCTGCACTTATCGACTACGTCCAAATGCAGTGTGTGCTTTTCATAGTTTTTTGTTCTTGTTACCCTATCTTGAATAGATATCGCGAAACCTTCTGTTTCTGGGTACAAGAGTCCATCGGTCAGCTACTTCAGAGACAATTGTTCGTCAATGGTGTCATCTTCGAGTGACTTAGGAAACCTTCCGTGCAATGTTTGTCCTTTCCATTCTCGAACACTTTTATTAATATTATTATTATTATTATTATTATTATTATTATTATTATTATTCTGCTCATCGTTAATGTAGACTCTCAGCTTATGCTGGTCAATATTCCAATGATAAGATGAAAAAGCAATTCAGTTCCTCTCACCCTAACGTAGGATTTTACGAACAATGTGACACATCTGCAAGAGCACGGCACGGATTTAACTAAGGGCACACATCTACCTTACTCAGTTTCCACTGGTTCTTCAAGTCGTATGCCAAATTTTCATATTTTGTGGATTTTTCCATCTCAGTTTTTGTAATGTTGTGTAATTATTTTTATATGTAATAATAATAATTATTATTATTATTATTATTAGGTGCGTATAGACCCGGTCAGGTCACGCAAAGCATTCCGACTAATTTTTGAGTGTTCCTTCTGATCTTCCACACCTCTCTCATTCTTTCTCTGTGGATTCTCTTTCTCTCCTCCGTCTACCTTGTCCCCCATCTCCCTACAACTTGGCTCTCTGATGCTACGTTCCACATATATATTTTGTTTCTGTACGTGCTTCTGTCCTCAATCTCTGTCGGATCGATTTGTGCCTTTCCCAGATTAGTTCTGACTTGTGTTATTCATGGTACTGTTGACTTGACCCCTTGTATATATGTAAGAATTTTGTTGGTGAGTCTTGTCGGTGGGAGTCTACTGATATGTCCATAGAATTTCAACCTTTTTTTTTCTAATGTCCGGCGCTACGTTGAACATTATCTCTGTGGTCTTTCTAGAATGTGGTCTGTATCCTTTCTCTATTCGTTTTGGGCCGAGAATTTTCCTCATAATTTTGCGTTCTTCTTTTAATATGTTTTCTATACCGCTTTTTGTGTGGAGTGTAAGTGTCTCACTTGCTATAGTACCTCTGGTTTGATTACTGTGATGTAGTGTCTTATTTGTGTGTATGTGGATATGCATTTCTTATTGTAGATATTATGTGTCTTGCCGTATGCCATCTTCATCTTTTGTAATTGAGTCTTCTGTGCTATTTTCTCTCCTCCTGTGGATTCAAGGATCTCGCCCAGGTATTTGAAGTATGTGATTCTATTTATTTTGCCGTATTTGGTGTTCAAATTAGTATGGCTAGGTGGTCTGCGATGGCTAGGCATGAGATTTCTAGTTTTTGGGTAGTCCGAATCGTATTGGTTTCCAGTGTCCTTGATTTTTCAGTTTTTTTTCCCATTCCCTTATGACTTTGTCCAGGACCAGATTGAAGAGGAGTGGGGATAACCCATCTCCTTGGTGTACTCCGGTTTTAATCAGGAAACGTTTGGAAATTTCTCCCATACATTTCACTTTAGACGTGTCGATCAGTGGCTGCTTGATCAATCGTAGTGTTTTGGGGTCGAGTCCTTGTTTTTCTAGGATGTTGAAGAGAGATTTTCGGTCGACGCAGTCGTATGCCTTCTTGAAGTCCACGAACGTGTAGATGATTGGGACGTTCCTGATAACTTCGTATTTCAGTATTTTTTTTAAGTTAAAGATTTATTCAGTGCATGAGCAACCAGGGCGAAAACCTGCCTGATGCTCACCAATTTTTTGTTCTAGTTGTTCTTGTGTTCTCTGAAGAAGGCATGCTGAGAGGATTTTGTAAGTGACTTGTAGTAAGGAAATTTCTCTGTAGTTGTTCACATCTGTTCTGTCTCCTTTCTTGTGCAGCGGGTGGATAAGAGTACATTTCTATTCATCTGGTAATTTTTCTGTTTGTCAGATGTTCAGACAAAGGAAACATTTAGTTCCCGCTACAAGCGAAATAGGGGCTCCTAACTCCTCACCAATATTTTATTCCACCAATTTAACTAAGCACTAGCGGCAAAATACCAAAGAAGGCCGCATTCGTTCGCATAAAATATAAAAACGTGGACGTTCCAAGGTCGCGAAATAGCTCTGGCGAGATGGACGTCCGTCCATTAAGTCGGCGTCCATCGCCACGCCGGCGCCGGAACCAAAAAAATGTCGGTTCCATTTCGTCGACAGATTCGGAATAAGCGATCGGACGATCGACAGGTTCGTTCAACCGATACGTGACAGAACCGAGAAACATTCAAAACTGATCCTTGAAATTGACGAACGTGTGTGGTAAAGGTTACGGCTAAACAACGAATGGTTACAAATACAACCACTTTTTTTCTAGCAAAGAATATTACCGTAGTAAATTGAAGAAAAGTAAACGACCTTAAATATAAACATGTCCACTGGATTGGCTAAAAATTAATTGCTTTTTTTATGGGTGAATGAACAGATCTACTTTTATACTGATTACGTAATTTAAAACTACAACCCAAACTCTAAAACGAATTATATTCGTTTGGCTAATATGAGACAACACGAGATGTATAAATAAAGTAATGATACTGATGGCGTAGTGTTCGATCTGGTGTAGTCCGTTTCAAAATATTTTGTTGCCCTTCCGCAAAATGTTAATTGCCCCAATAAATCTCAATAAAAATATTCCCTAGTTTCTTAAAAGGCGCCAAAGCCGGAGTGGTTTAAGTTCTGAAAAATTGTGAGAAAAATATAATATTGTAAAATTATGATAAATTATTATTATTATTATTATTATTATTATGTATAACTAAAACATTGTTTATTGGTTTGTGTATTTTGAATTTACTAGTACAATAAAAGTAAGTAAATAAACAAATGTATCTATTACTGCAATAAAAATTATAACTTAAATTTAATCATACATTTAATTCGGTTTCGCTCTTACTGTCATTTTGATCTACATTAATAATAAGTGGTTCTATATTATTATTAAGTGATACATAGGAATCTTCTATTTTAATAACATGGTTAATCGAATTTATCCAACTTTCTTTGGGAATACTATCTACAACCTTCCTAATGAATGTTGCAGCTCTTGCACTTATAGTCGGAGAAATGTTTTCTGCTCGATTTTACCTGATGCCACGTATGCTCAATTGAATTAAAAATACAGTAATAAGGGGGAAGGCGTAAAACCGTATGTCCTATATCGGCAGCAATGGTATCACATACATATTCCTTTGTAATATATAATGTCTGTAATATGTCTAGGTCACATTTTTATATGTATTTTTTGTATATACATATAGTATATATCATATAGTATATATACATAAATATATATCATATATATATATATATATATATATATATATATATATATATATATATATATATATATATATATATATATCATTTTTTAACATATGGTTCTGAATTTCCAATTTAGTGTTATTTGCATTAGGAACTTTATTTTTTGACGGTTATGATAACTAGCATTGTCCATTACAATTATGCTTTACTTGTTGGGCAAAAAGCTATTTATAAACCAATCTTCAAATAGTTCTACTATGGTGTCGTCATGGTAGTCCAAAGATGAATGTTTAATATTTTTGGAGGACAACCGTAAACAATTTGAAACCCATCCATCCTCGAAACCAACAGCGATTTTCTTGATGTATCTACCCATCATTCTGTTGGCGTCTCATGTGTATCGAACCATGTTTTATCAAGGTAGATAATGGGACGATTTTCTAATCTGTCTTTTTATATAGAGTTTAAGTAGCCAAATCGCCATCATCGCAATCGTTGTAATTCAATTAATATTTGTCTTTTATTAATGGCCCGATGTGCAAAACCCATTTGAGATAATATTCTCCGGAGGCTAGTTTTGCTGCAAAGAACGTTGGTTTCATCTTTCTTTAGTCGCTGTTGCAATGAATGCAATGTAAGCACAGTTTGCTCTTCATACATAGCATAAAATTTGATTCAAATTAAGTCTTTGTCGCTTTCGTCAACACATTTGTTTTTACCTGAATCACAACGAACTTTTTTGGCTTTAATTGGATTCGTCACACTATCTTTAACTGTAGACAACGGAGTTTTCGTTAATGAAGATGTTTCTGCTGCTGCATTTACATTAAGCCCCTATTCAGTAAAAAAACATTAACATTTTTAACAATTTACTTAGCATCGAGCTAATGATCATTATCTTCCCAAGAACGCTACATGTTTAGCACGTTTGGAATAACAAAAAATACGATCGAAATTATAGAAAATAATTAAAAATAATAATAAAGAAAATAATGCGAAACTACAAATAAAAATATTATAAAGAAACTAAAACTATTTCGAACCTACTAAACCAGGTATAAAATTAATTTTATTTTGTCACCTGTTATTTTATTAGACCTGGCCCTGTTTACGTTTCTTGCAACTTTGCCGGGTTTCATTACGGCAGGGATTGTTTATTGTAGTCAATCGGTCAAGGATATATCTTGAAACGCACTATACCACTATTGGCTTCCCCTTTTGAGGAGAGGCAGGTCAACAACTGATACGTCTTCAGGTTCGATAGAGTCACATGGTCCGCAGTAATTATTTTCGTGAACCGAATTTTTACAGTGCGCCCTAAAAATAAGTACAACTGTAATAAGTACACCGTGCGACGGAAACTTTTACAAAACTTCAACAGCTTTATAGAAACAGTGCTTTGTCTAGTGCCCATGTTTTCAGGTAGTTTAAAGCATTTTCGGAAGGCCTAGATTCGAAGATTTGAAAAATTGATGAAAATGTCCATAGAATTCCGTTCCGTTCCATTCCATTCCGAATACCTTCTGATTGTCAATTAATGGTAATGATCGCGGAAGAGTTGACTCGTACAACCGTTCATCAGATTTTGACAAATAAATAGGGTATGAAGAAAATTTGCTCTAAAATGGTCCGGAAAAACCTTCCGCAGGATCAGAAGGACAACAGTGAAAATGGCCCTACTTTTCTGGAACGTATCATTACTGGTAACGAGTCTTGGATTTTTGAATTCGATCGGAAAACGAAGCGCTAGATCCAGGAATGGAACACCCCAACCCCACCATATCCAAAAAAGCCTAAGGAATTTGTACCTCAAAGACAAATAGTAAACCATCATTTTTACTGAGACCTTCTTAAAAGGTTTCGAAAAAGGGTCATTTGTGTGTTGCCATACATCAAGAGCATCTGGTTGCTGCATCATGACAATGTAGCTTGCTATACAGCGATTTTAATTAACGAGTTTTAGCAAGTAAAAACAACATTGTAGCTCCGCAACTCCTGTATTCACCAGACTTGAATTCTTGTGACTTTTTCCTTTTCCCAAGTTTGAAAATTTACTCTTTAAAAGGACACCATTTTGGAACATTGGAGAACATTGAAAAGGCCGTAGCCCACCAGTTGAAGGCGATTGCATTATCCGAGTTCCAGCACTACTTTAATAGAATGGACAAACCGTCCTTTGGAGAAGATAATATAGAATTGCAATTTCAATTCAATAACAAAGTTATAAAAATTATACTTTACCTACACACCTCGTATAATAGTAATAGGTGTTTCGGTTAATAATGTCGATTTTATTAAAAGGTGGCGCTACTAATACACTTGTTGGTATAGACATATATATAACCATACGCCATCAAAAGCAAGTTCGTTATTAATTGTCATTGTGCAAAAAACATAGTTTTTCATAGCTTTGAAGATGTAGAATTTTATACCAGAAAAAGACGTTTTGCGAGGAAGTTTGATAACCTTTTTCATTTGAAGAAAACGGCTGTTGAAAGTTATCGATTGTTGATTGCAGCTTATGGTTGAACATGCTCTAACCCAAAAAAACTTGTGAACCATAGTTTAAAAGCTTTAAAAGTCGTGATTTTGATATAAAAGGCAAGGAGCATCCAGGGCAGCTGAAATGGTTTGAAGATGCAGATTTGCAAGCATTATTGGATGAAGACAGCACATACTAGAAGAACGGAAAATAGATTCCATATGAATTGAAGGAAAGAGACGTTGAAAGGCGAAAAATCACTTGTAAAATGTTGTTTGCCAGGCAGAAAAGGTTTTTTGCATTGGGTTGTGACAGGTAATGAATCATGGATATATTTTGACAACCCAAACCGCAAACAACCATGGGTAGACCGAAGCCAGCTTTTAACATCACATCCAGTGCGCAATACACATGGAAAGAAGGCTTTGTTGTGTATTTGATGGAATAGTAGGGGAGCTGTGTATAACGAAGCTGTGTGTAACCAACTGCTAAAAGCTGGTGAAACGATTACTGGCGATTGATACCGACAGCAGTTGATGGAATTGAACCGAGCATTGAAAAAAACATGACCAGAATACGCTTAGCGACACGATAAAGTTATTTTTCAACATGACAGTGCTCGACCTCATGTTGCAAAATGTGTAAAAACTAGTTGAGAACGGTAAATGGGATGTCCTACCCCACCCGCCGTATTCACCGTACTTAGCTCCTTCAGACTACCACTTATTTCGATCGATGCAGCGCGGACTTTCAGAACAACACTTACATTCTTACGAAAAAGTGCAAATTTGGCTTGATAAAGGGTTAGAATCGGAATCCATTCTTTGACAAAAAGATGGTAAAAAGTGATAGCTAACGATGGCCAATACTTTGATTATTACGAACATTTATGTTCTTATCGAAATAAACGCTCAAATTTTGCGGAAAAAATCGACATTATTAACCGAAACACCTATTAAATAAAACACAAAATGTTGATTTATCATCCAAAAGTATTTTGTCGACTTGAAAATATGAGGAATTTGATACACTTATGCCAGCTAATAATCCAGTCGCCGAAACACTTCCTATGGGGATAGGTATCCGAGATGACATTCAGCTCCTTCTACGAATTTTGTTTCGTGGCTTCAATGGACTCAAAACGTCTTCCACGAAGTGGTCATTCGAGCTCGGTTATTTTTCTTCTTTAGTTTTGAACAGATTTGTTCCACTGATGTTGAATTCTATATTATTCAATATATATCAGCTAATGTTCCTACAAGACGCTATACTACTCAAACGGTTCTACAGAAATTGAACCAATTATTATATGAAGATTTGATTTTATTTTTCTGTCAAACTAAGATCAACAATTAACATGTCACACTAACCAGTATGTTCAAAATTATCTTATGACTCACAAGAAAATATCTCCAAAATGTATTATTACAAAATGTTGATTTATTAGTTATATTTCATTTTGATTTTTTATTACCATAAATGTAAATGCTTAAAATATGTTATAATTGAAAACCAGGACCGGAATTGGTTCCCATTTCCCATTTTAAACTTAAAAATACACATCGTTTAAATCGGCGTGTGCGTACAGTAACATGAAGCCCGACATGAGAGAGTAACACATCGGTCAATAAGCCCCTGGCCTGACAAATAAAGTGCGTTTTTTTTCTCAAACTTTATTCGTCAATATATTCTCCTTGAAAAGCAATACAATCATTCAGGCGCTTTTCTAACATCTCTACACCTTTTTTTATAGAACGATTTCTCTTTGCCTTAAAAATATCCTTTAGTTTCGACAATTACATCTGCATTGGAGCGAAATTTCTTTCCAGTGATCATTTTTTTGAGGTCTGAGAATAGGAAATAGTCGCTGGAGAAGACGGTAGATGAAGAAGCAATTCATGCAATTTAGCCATCGTTGCCAATGATTTATGACAAGGTAAAATAACACATTTTGTTGTTTATTTGGAGCCTATTTTTGCGATCTCGTCCTTCAAATGCACCAGTAACGATAAGTAATATCTGCATAAAAATACAGTGGACATAACCTTGTCTGCCGATGGTTGTATTTTTGGTCACTTTGGACGGCTATCACCGGCTGCTGTCCACTCAGCTGACTGTAGATTTGCCTCCGGAGTGTAGGGATGGATCGATGTTTCATTCATTGTCACATACCGCATGAAAAAATCCTTAATTAATTTTTTTTGAATTGATTTTTTAAATTAATTTTTGTGGTGGATTATAACTTCCCATGAAAATGGAATTGCATTACTTAGAGCTATATGGTATTGAACGATTTCCAACAATATCCTTGCAGTAGATTTAAACTATATTGCTTATCAGTCAGCGAAAGTTTGAAGATGTCCCCGTTTTGGTTAAATTTGAAAGGATTTTGTATGTTTCATATAACTAGAGTTTACATATATTTTAGGGGTCGCCTAAAACTGTTAAATCTTGAATATACATTCTATCAAAAAAGTACCAGGAATTGATCATTTGAAAAGCCCGCTAAAGGGATTGTCAAAAATCTTTTTATCGCGAAGTTAGCATAACTGTCCTCTATACTGACGCTATATATATACTACTTAAATTTTGCATTGCAAATGGAATTTTGTGTGCCGAGTCGCTGAAAATGTCGCAGAAGGCTGGCGGTGAATCGACTTGCTATGTGCTTTGAGTGGTACAGTGCATTCAAAAGCAATCGAGATGTGGTGGAAGATTTGCCTCGCTCTGGTCGGCCATCAACGTCTTCAACTGAAGTTAACATCGCTATAGTGAAGGAAGTGATGACTGAAAATCGTCATTTAAGTTTGAGAAAAATAGCCGCTGATCTCTCTGTGTCTCACAATTCTCATCAATTCTCACTCGTATCATCATCAACCCTCATCAATTCGTACCATTTTAAGCGATTGTTTTCAAGAATTCCGACCCCATAAAACACATTATAACTGGAAAGGAGACATGGACAAATGAGTTTGACATGCAAATCAGTCAACAAGCTTCGGAATGGCGCCTTCCAACTGAACCGAAACCGAAAAAAACCACGTCAAACTCCATCAAAAGTTAAGGTGATGTTGACTGTTTTCGTTGATTATCGTGGTGTTGTGCACTCGTAATTCTTGCCAAAAGGTCAGAGGGTAAATAAAGAATATTATCTGAATATTATGCGGCGTTTGAGAGAGCAAATTCATCGATAAAGACCAAATTTGTGGAAAGGAAACTCTTTGATTTCGCATCACGACAACGCACCATCACATAAGGCTATGATTGTGAACGAATTTCTGGCCAAAAACTCAACAAACACCATCGAACAACCACCATATTCGCCTGATATGGCTCTGGCCGACTTATTTCTCTTTCCAAAACTCAAACTTTCACTTTGAGGCACCCTTCAGTTGATAGAAGACATAAAAGAGAATTCGCGTTGAGAACTGAAGTCGATTCCGGAAATTGCGTTTAAAAAATGTTTTGACAATTGGATTATTCGTTGGCATAAGTGTATTATTTCGGAAGGGACTTACTTTGAAGGCGATACAATAAATTTGGATAAATAATGAACATTTTGTGTTTTATTAACCGATTTCCGGTACTTTTTTGACAGAATATAATATCCCCCATATACCATACACCAAATTTGGTGGCAACATACTATCACCGATTTGAATCTTATATTATTGAAAATATATTTAGATCAAGGTGTCAAGAAGCAGTTGAATTTTTTCGAGAATAATTTCGATGAACATAGAATGTGTTAGTTAAAAATAGTTAACCTGCATAACAATTCAGTCATTTTAAGGTTATGCTCTTTTACTATATCCTTCTAGGTTACGAAAATAGCAAACGCCATCTAGTACTGAGGTATAATACAGTGAGAAATAAAATTAAAAACAGTCCGAATATTGCCCATTCGCCCTATATATAAGGTGTACAAATAAATTTCTGCCGTTTGATAAAAGATGGCCCCACCAGAAGGTTATGCTGCAATTGTCAGATGTAAAACGTAATATGGTGCGTTTGGTCACCTGGTAACAACATAATCTTAAAGTATTAGTGACTCCGTATCAGTATCTCATAATTTTTTTCTAGCGAAAATGTCAAGTTTTGTGCCGAATAAGCGTCATTTGCGGGAACTTTTGATTTATTTCTTTAATTTTAAGAAATCTGCACCTGATGGACATCGATTGCTTGTAGAAGCATATGGTGAGAGAAGTTATCGTGAGTGGTTTCAAAAGTTTAAAAACTGTGAGTTTGACGTGGAAGACAAAAAACGCAATGGTCTTCCACTGTACGAAAGTGTACGAAGATGCGGAACTGGAAGTATTATTGGAGGAAAATTCATCCCAAATGCAAAAAACTTGCACTTACAATAGAAGTAACTCAACAAGCAATTTTACATCGTTTAAAATCATTGGGAATGATTTCGTGCTGGGAACAAGGAAATTGTTTTCCATATGAACTGAAGCCGAGAGACGTTGAACACTAATTTTGCATGAGTGAAATGCTGCATGCCAGGCATAAAGAAAGGGTTTTTTTGAATCGTATAGTCACTGGTGATGAAAAATGGATCCACTTCAATAATCCAAAGAAGAGGAAATCATGGGGATCACCTGACCATCGACAGCCAAACCGAGTATTCATGGAAAAAAAACTCATGCTGTGTATTTGGTGGAATCAGCTTAGTGTTGTGTATTATAAGTTGCTCAAATCAAGCTAAACCATTACTGGAGCTCTCTACCGAACACAATTAATGAGATTGAGCCGAGCACTCAAAGAAAAACGCCCATTCGTACTCCAGACACGACAAAATTATTCTACATGATAATGCTCGTCCGCATGTTGCGGCGCCGGTTAAAACCTACTTGGAAACAATTAATTGGGAAGTCCTACCTCACCCGCCTTATTTATCAGACATTACCCGTAAAAATAATAGGTGGGAGAGAGTCTTTAACAGAGACTAGTGTAAAATCAACACAATTTTGTGTTAATAAAGTGTTATCATTGAACGAAATAACACTTTTTATGTTAAAAAATAAGGCGAACGAACAACACAACTGTATTGTGTCAAATCAACACACTAAAGTTTTAAATTGATTTAACACAAAAATTTGATGGAACATGTTTTAGTATATATATATATATATATATATATATATATATATATATATATATATATATATGTATGTATGTGTATATATATATATATATATATATATATATATATATATATATATATATATATATATATATATATATATATATATATATATATATATGTATGTGTATATATATATATATATATATATATATATATATATATATATATATATTTTTATACATTATATTATATATATTTATGTTTTCACGAGTGTGAAATGTAACGATAGTTTCTCGGGTATCCCGTGTTAGCTGAATGTCTACTGGTGGACGGTTTCGCTAACGTTTCGATGGAATCTTATCCATCATTTGCAAAGCGTTTACTCAACGGTGTTTCGACGACAAATGCTCGCAGGATTTGTCGTCAAAACACTATATATATATATATATATATATATATATATATATATATATATATATATATATATATATATATATATATATATATATATAGGGCTTATACAATTCATTTAATAATCAATAAACAGCTATTTTCTATAACATATCTTCATATAACGAGTTTTCCAATAAGAATGTCCCGAACTTAAAGTAATTAACTTAACTTAACTTAAAAACGAACTTAAAAAACTTAACTAATAGCTACAAAACTGAAATGTAAATGTCGCTCATAAACTGCTGTAACAGTACATTCTATCAATTCTTCACGATTGTATCAATTGATATAATTATATCAATTCAGGATCATGAAAATATACACGATTCAAGACAGCATAGAAATTGTAAGTTGGAGGGTGACTCTCACTTTGTAGAAAGATAATCTTTTCCGACGAAGAGCACTTTTGGCTTAATGTCTTTGTAAAAAACAAGACTGTCGATGATAATCTTCAAGTGATTCAGGAGTTACCATCTTCACCCCCAGAAAGTCACTGCTTGGTGCGGTTTTTAGGCTGAAGGACTGACAGGACCTTATTTTTTTTTTAAGACCATAATGGAAACTCTGTTAATATTAATAGTAAACGCTATTTGAATATGCTAACAAAATATCTATGGGCTGAACTGTAAACGGTCCAACAACAAGACAGATCTCGCCAGACAATCGATATATTACAAGAGAAGTTTCCTTGACACGTTATTTCGCAAAATGATAATTTTAATAGGCCATAAATATCATAGGATCTCACGCTCTTAGATAATTTTTTGTGGGATTATGTTAAGTCATTCAGGCCAGCATTGAAAATATACTACGCAATACGTGTAAGAGCGTAATCGAAAATTGGGTATCCGTCCAGAATGCTTTCCACCAAACAAAACCGAGGAAGACTTTTGAACGACATTATTTTCAAAACATAATGTCATTATGTGTTCTTCAAGATAAAATAAAAATTACCAGATTATCACTGGTACTTATTATTATTGTGCCTCATTTTAGAGTTCTGACACTCTTATTGGATAACCTTTTATAAAAATGAAACAAAGAAATCGAGTACAACGCAAAGCATTAAAGAGCAAAATATTATTATATGTCTGCAAGAAGGACGTATTTTATTAATTTACGACAAAGCAAGTTACCAACCGGATTTTCTTATATAAGGGCAAATATCTTGTTTACAGCTTATTTATGGGCGATTTTTCCGTTATTGGTGCTGGAACCATCGCCCGTTCGCGTCACGCTTTCAGTCTTTATTTGGCCAATAATGAAACAAACCGACAAATGAAATATTATTTATCCATGGTCACTCGAGATTTAACGGGTTAATTTTTTATCGATTGCCTAATATGGCGATAGAATTGTCGGCATTCTACGGAATTGTTTCTTGAACGATGATTTTTTTCCGTTCTTCGTGAAAAAGGAAATCGAAAAAAATGTACGTTAACTTGTTTGTGCTGGTAAAGTTTCTTGTTTCACTCAGAATAATCAGAGATCGTGTTTTATATTTGAAAATCTACTAGCGTCATGTATTTATCGCTATAGTTATGTACATTTGCTTGAGTTAACTTTTTAAACTACTTAATTTACTCTTTTGCGTGATAGATGATGTTTTATATTTTAATTTAGGAAATTTTTAAGTGCTTCTAAAGAGTTTTGCAATAAGAGTGTCAGAACTTTGAAACGAAATAGCGGCAACACTATCTTTCATTGTGCCAATTCACCATGGAAAGATACAACATTTATTAGCACTTTGAAATTGGAAATTGGAAGGCGAGCTCCACATTGGGGATATAGTTATTCCCCACGAAGCGTACGTGTGGGTTTGAAAACTAACATAACTGCAGGATTTTGGCCGATGAAAATCCTCAAGACATCAGGAGTTACGTCTTCAGAAAGTCGCCGTTTGTTGCATTTTTGGACAGCAGTAATAGGACCTTATTTGGAAAATGAATGGAAATTAATTTTCTGTTTCTACTGGATTTAATGGAATGGATTTACTGTTTCTAATGGATCTTACTGTTAATGATGAAGGCTATAGAGATATGCTTACAGAATATATTTGGCCTGAACTGATAAATGTGGATACAACATTTATCAGTTCAGCAAGACGGTGCGATGCAATCGCTTTATTGGAAGACAAGTTTTCTGGACATGTTATTTTGCGAAGTGGTAATCAACATGCCACTAAGATCATGCGAACTCACGCCCTTGGAGAATTATTTTGCCAGATTATGTTAAATCTCTGGTTTACTGAAATAAACTTCTATCAGTTCTTAACTATAAACAAACCATTCCACCATTAAAAATATATTTATTGCGCGATATGTGTAAAAGAGTAATCAAAAATTGAGTGAAAATTACATTATTTTCAGAACATAATGCCATTATTTGTTCTTCAAAATAATCATAAAATTACCGGCTAATTACCTATAATTAAATAAATATATTAAATTATATATTTAAGGACAAAAAATAAATATATACTTTTGAAAGTAATAAAATTGTAACTTGAGCATGCCAACAGCTTAATGTGAACCTGAAGTATGTGTACAACATGCTTGAAATATCCTGGCACAAGGAAATATATACCTTCTAACTCGGCCCGTTCTTTCAAGAGCTGCATAGTGCTACAATGACTATACTGAATCCACTCATTATTATATATATATATATATATATATATATATATATATATATATATATATATATATATATATATATATATATATAATATACAGTGTGACCAGGATAAGGACTTACCACCGCCTTAAAATTTTTATTTCTGGACCGATTTTCATAAACTTTATTTTGTTGGATAGATCTCGGAAAACGGCAACAAAGAAAGTGTATCACATGTTTTTTTTGCTAATATCAATTTTGCGTTAACTTTTATGTCTCCCATTTTCGAGTACTATTAGGAATTTTTTAGAGAAAAACCAACAACGGATTCTTGACCAGCAGCACCTTAAACTAAACTGTACCGATTTTTATGTTTCTAAATTACTGGGTGTCCCAGATATTTGTTATATTTATATTATAATTTTTCTAATAATTACATGTAATTTTTGTTATTAAAACTATGTATGCCATGGAAATAAATGTCACTTATTAACAAATGTCACTTTAACTTATTGATTTGTGCTATAGTGATTTCAAACGACAATAATGATTTATTATTTAAAAGAAAAAGTAGAAATTATAAGATTAGTTTGTGATGGCACGCGAACTTTTCATAAAGCAGCAAGAGAATTTAATAGAAGACATCCAGAACGGATCATCAATCATATTACAGTTTTTTGCATAAACCAATATTTTGATCAAAAAGGAACTGTTAATAAACCTCCTAATCAGTATCGTTCTCGCGAATTTCGAGCAACTCAATTAGTTCTTGATTCTTTTAATGAGAATCCACACTCAAGCGTTAGGGACGCCAGTAGAATTTTAAATATGCCGAAAAGCCCTATCTGGTTATGCTTGAAGAAAAATAACAGGAAACATTTTAAACCAAAATTGCTTCAAACACTTGAGGTTTGGTGACACTGAAAGAAGAATGGAATACTGTTTATGGTTACAAGACATCTACATACAAGATCCTATATTTCTAAAAAATATTTTATACACAGATGAAGCCACATTTACGACAAATGGTATCGTATCATCACAAAATATTAGAGTATGGGCTCAAGATATCCCACATTAGGTGATACACTGTAAGAGACAATATTCTACTAAGGTGAACGTTTGGTTGTGGTATTTTAAATGACATTATTATTGGACCATATTCTTTTGATGGAAATTTGAATGCAGCTAGATTTCTTAGATTTTTACGATGAAATTGATGCGTTTCCTCTTAATTATCGGTACAATTTACACTTACAATTTGACGGGGCACCCATTTATCATGCAATTAACGTAACAAACTGGTTAAATAATAATTTTCCAAATCGTTGGATTGGGCAAAATAGTCCTGTAATTAATTAGCCGCCAAGATTCCCGGACCTCACGCCTTTATACCTATTGGTATAAACATGTTTTATCATATTACATTGCATCGGGGATGATTTGATTTCAATGTTTTGGTTCAAGCTTAAAATTACCCCCACTTAAATGTTTCTGGATAATGTCATGAATGTTCAAACAGTATAAAAATTATTCAACAATGCAAATTAATAGAGTGTGATTGTCTCATGTTATGTATCTACTTAGTAGTATTATTTTATTTTTAAAACTCAAAAATATATCATATATGCTATTTATATGTATTTACAATCACAGAATTAAATAATATTTCAAGACATCAATTGTATTAAATTTAGTAAATATTTCTTTATCAGTGAACAAAATACGCATAGAATGATTAACTGGTGAATAAAACAAATCATATTTTCAAGCACTTTGGGAGTTTTTGTTTCTTACAGTATTGACTGTCTGCACTAAGTATTTGAATAATGAAGATATTTGAAAAGAAATAATTCAGGTTGCCGTGTATGTCCTCTAAACGTTGCTGTAGGTTTTTTTTATAATTTTTTGCAATATGAAAAAATCTGGTAATATGAACAAATCAAACATCATGATTGCTATTAAAATATTTTATCTAATTAGATGGTATATGTTTTTATGCCAGGATTTCTCAAGCGTGTTGTACACATACTTCAGGTTAACATTAAATTGCTGGCGATCTATGAAATAGCCTATGGATTTGAAAAATGCTAGCCCTGTGGGCGATCAATCTAAGGATGACTGCAATCAGTTGAGTATCGCTATCGCAGACTCTTCTAAAAATTGCAATTTGAGAAGACGCGCTTGCAGATAAAGCCTAATAACAGACTGCAATGTTTCGGTTACATAACTCACTGCATTTAATTTCCTTTATTAGGGTTAAGGTTACTGATAGCTGTATGATATTCTAATACGAAAACATCTAACCATTGTACGTCAAAACCAAGCTATACCTTCCAAAGCAAATAGAGTTCCAGATTCCAGCCAATTTTAGCTCAACATCATTATAAACGACGCGTCTTGTGGTACGCTGAAAGAGGAAGCACCCATCAAGATCAATAAATACGCATCCCCATCGTAAGCAAATGTCGATTAACAGTAATTGTCGAAACTTGTAGCCTGCATCCTGACTGTAGCTGCAACTAAAGCATTATGCACTTGCCAGATATTTCCATGTCGATTTCGTACAACAAACAGTTTAAATTGCTATTTCGTCACAACCTTGAATACTTCCATGACGCCCAGAACCTTATAATAATGCATAGTGCTGATCTTCAAACAATGTGCTCGTACAGGTAGCAATGTCTACCGTCTTGCTATTTCTCAAAAACCCAAATCTGCTTCATTCATAAGAATATCTCATCTCTTCAAATTCAGTTTCAGCAAGCATTATTCTATAAGCTAATTATCTTCTTAGTGAAATTTTAGCTGTTCCATATATAAGGAACTCTTCTAATCTTTTTATGTGGTGGATTGGTTCACATTTCTTCTTGTTGCATTGCTCATAATTGATGAGTATATCTCACTCTAATTGGTGTATTTTCTGTTCCTATTATGTATACGTACCTCATTCTTTGTGTTTTAGTTATTCTTTCTAATTTTCTGTTTATTGAACTCAGCTTCTCAGCCAGTTTACCACTTTCTTTGCTCCCATCATTGTTATTATTTTGCGTTCAAAGATATATAGTTTGTCTTCTTCTATTGCTGTGTTTATAGTTTCTGCGGTTTTTGGTTTGGTTTTATTTATCATCATCATCATCATAATTCAGCCATTATCGATCCATTGCAGGATGAAGGCCTCCTCAGCATGCTTCCAATTTGCACGGTCCTGAGCTTTCCTCTGCCAATCGGGTCCAATATACTTGATGATGTCATCTGTCCATCGTGTTTTCGGCCTTCTTCGCGGGCGTTTATGTTCAAATGGCATCCATTCCAGAATTGCTTTGGTCCATCTATCGTCGCATCGTCTTGCTATATGACCTGCCCACTTCCATTTCAATTCTTTCGCCTTTCCAATAATGTCACATGCCTTCGTTTGTTCTCTGATCCATATGCAGGTCTTTCTATCCCGCTTTGTAATTCCAAGCATACACCTTTCTCTCTGTACAACCCAATGCTTTTGAACTGATTCTGATGTGAGTGTCCATGTTTCACTTCCATATGTCAAAACAGGCAGCACGCACTGATTAAAAACCTTTATCTGGAGTGGGAGTTTACTCTTAAATACTATATTGAGCGGGCCAAATGCCTGCCAGCCACACTTAACTCACCGTTCCACCTCTCAGGCCGTATCACCCTCCATTGACATCCTTTGCCCAAGATATATGTAGTGGTCCACAACCTCTAAATCACTTCCTAAAATAGAAATTCTTTTGTTGACATCAAATTTGTTAAACATAACCTAACTCTTTTTTAGGTTTATTTTTAAATCAAATGTTTCCCGCCCTTTGCAGCTCTCGTATGTGTTCTTGTAGCTCATCTGGGTCTTGTGAAAGGAGAACGATATCATTCACGAATCTAAGATGGCTTAGCTATGCACCATTGATTTTTATTCCCTGCTGTTCCCAATCCAGATTACGAAATACTTCTTCAAGGCAGGCTGAGAAAAGAACAGGCGATATTGAGTCACCCTACCGTACACCACGTTCTACGTTGATTTTAACTTCAAAGTCATCCATATGAACTGTAGCTATAGCTTCCTCATACATGGATCTCAGTAGGTTCACATAGACTCTGTCTATTCCTTGGTTAAGCAATGCATCCATTCTGGCCTGCGTTGATTCTGAATCAAATGCCTTTTCATAGCCAATAAAAGCCACGCACAGTGGCATGATGTATTCATTGTGCCTTTCTATGGTCTGTTGGATAACCTGGATATGGTCCATTGTACTGATTGGTTTTATTATTGTCTTGTATATTCCTATTGTATTCCTTGTGCTCAGTCTCTTGTTTTCAGTATTTTTTGTTGCTATAAAATGTTCTATATCATTTCTGTATCTTTTCGTCTATGACAATCAAGTCCCTCATTTTTCATATCGATTATGACTCCCAGGTATTTAAATGTTTTCATTCTTCTTCGAATTTATAACGTCCGCACCCCAAGTCCCTCAATATCATTTCTGTTGCTGTGCGTATACTCTGTTTTCTGCTCATTTATTTCCAGCCCTTTTTTAATTATTACATCATTAATTATTACATCAGAAGTTTATACCACTTTCTATACTAGATGTTTATTATGGGTTTCTATATTTTCAATTTTCTTTATTGTGTTATTCAGTTGAAATATGAATAATAGTACCAATAACGCTACGCCCTACCTAACTTTTTTTTTATATGTTATGTTATTCGACATTCCCTGTTCCGTACATATCTTTGCTTCAGATTAATTCATTGTCATTTACTATCAGTCTTCCAATCTTTCTGGGAACTTCGACGATTTTGAGTAGTTCACATAAGTTGTTGTCTATTGATTTTATCGAAAGCCTACTTAAAATCCACAAAAATATATGTGCTACCATGTTACATTCATGAATGCTCTTCGTGATCTATTTTAGTACCACATTGCTAATTTCCTATTCGTGTTTCTATATGTTTCTCCAGGAACTCACAAGAATAGATTAGTAGCATATGAACATATTTTTTTTTAGTGTTTAATGTATATTATACCTTGAATTTTTTATCATTTTGTTTCGTATATGTATACTGCGTGTTGCACTTTTTTATTCTCCAGTATATTTCAAATCCATGGGATTATTCCATTAATGCTTTTTTTGAATAATACGTATTTGCAAATGAGTTATTAGTTTACTAACTAATTCAATTTATTTGTGTTATATTTCCTAGATGTATTATTACTTATTGTTATCATTATGTTAAAAAAATATGAATATTTTTGAAATTCGAGTATGTTTACGTCATTACTTAAAATAACCAAGTAAGTTCGAAAAATATACGAAATGGAAGGTGAAATAACCATAATAAAAAGTTAAAAATGTGAATTTTGAGATAGCACTAATATTACGTAGAGAAGCTCTAGTTATTACAAATTTTCTCCATGTTCAATAAGTAATTTTATATTTAAAACCAATCAACCATATTTGAACTTTTAATGTAGAAAATATTGAATCATTCACAATGGTCATATCTTTTTGCCTTAATCTTACTTTATCATTAATATGACTTTTTATTTGTCAAATTTTCTGTGGTTCTATTGACATTGTTAATCCATTAAGTCTAAACTGATTTGATAGGTGATTGCCTCCAACAGAACTCAATGGAAACAACTAGTTCATCAGTATCAAGGACCGAAGCCTAGAAACAGCATATACATATACCGGGTGTGGCGGTTAATAGTTCTTAATATTTAAAAAACACTTTTAATTTGAGAGAAAAGTAAACAAATGGAATTCGAATTATATTCGAAACATATTCGAAGTATGCGCCATTGCTATCTGCACATATTTCCCATCTCTTTGGCAATTTGTGGATGCCCTCCCAAAAAAACCGTACATCTTTTAAGGTGGTCCGATCATCAAACCATTATTTGACGTCTCCATAAATGTTGAAGCTTTTCACGGAAAGTGTGTGAGACATCGATGAAATCAAGTGGTAGTCGGAAGGAGCCAAGTCTTGCGAGTACGGCGGGTGGGACAAGAGTTCCCATCCAAATGCAGAAAATGGTGTCTCTGATCACTTCCACTGTGTGAAGCCCTTTTCCGCGTCTTGTAGCCCATTCTGGTCGCTTTTCGATCAATGCGTGGTTCAAATTGATCATTTGTTGACGGGAGGCGAACGATATTAATTGGCTCACCTTTTTTTAGAAGCTCATGGTACACGATACTATTCTGATCTCACCAAATGCACAGTATTGTCTTTCTAAAGCGATTCGGTCCTTGCGGTTGATGTTTATGGTTGTCCTGGGTCAACTCGATATTTTCTGGGCTCTCGAACTATATCCATATTTTGCATCCAGTCGTGGTTCGATGCAAAAAAGCCTTTCTTTCACGCCGAGAAAGAGAACGCAAACCGTTTTTCGCATTTCCATTTGTCTGTCGTTTAGCTGATGTGGTACCCATTTTCCTGCCTTCTGGATCTTTCATATGACATGCACACGATCACTAATAGTTCGACAACCAACATTTAACTTATCTGTCATTTGTTGTTGCGTTTGCATATCGTCTTCTTCCAACAATGCTTCTAATTCGGCATCTTCAATTTTTTTTCGGTTCATCTGGGCATTCTTTGTCTTTCAAGTCGAAATTACCAATTTTGAATCGTCCTAAACCAACGCCCATAAGCGTCTCTTGCGTTTGAACATTGGCACGGTAAGCTTCCACAAGTATACGACGGCTTTAACTCGCATTTTTATTTTAATTGAACAAGAAAAGCAGTACGTGCCGCAAATGCTCTTTATTTGTCTCGGAACTCGACATGTTTACTACTCGAAAAAAAATGACACTAACTCGAAATCGTTTAAATATCAATGGCCTTGTGAAAGGTACTGTCGTGGCAACAGAAAGGACATAAGAAATCAGACTGTAAACCGACCTTTATTTTCAGCGCCATTTAAAAAAAAAATAAGAATTATTAACCGCCACACCTGTATATATATAGTCTACAAACTGATTTTCATGTGAGAAAAATATACTATATTTAAGTAAGTAACTTAACAATTACACAAGAAATCAAGAACTGCAAACAGTTATTTTAAAACCCTGAAAAAAAGCCGAGAAGTTACAGAACCGGCGACGAGGTATACCCAAGGGTACCCGAGGGTATTGTACACGTAGTCATGTCATAAATTATGTCCCTAACTATGACGGTACGCTAGAATATTGTTCATTGTTACTCGTAAAGTTATTTTTTAGCAAAGCTAGATTTATAAACTAATATTAACAACCCAGTTCGTCCCAATACGTCAAACAGTAAACATGGAGTAGAGTTACAAACAAAATCTTATGTTATTAATTTGCAACGAAAATTTTCAACTTGCTCATAGTATTAAAAATATAGAGAAAATTCTTTCATTATCGCACTGTGAAACGAAACGAGATCTATATCAACAACGAAGTAAACAGTGGCTGACCTCGCTAGACCAGGACCCCTGCAGTTATTAAAGCGATCACTAAAAGAATTCTGAGAAATCCTCTCGGAAAACAGAAAACCATGGCCTGAGATATGAAATTAACCGCCGAAGGAGCTTATCGAATATCTACCGTGCAGCGATTGATGACAGCTCTATGTAACATAAAGCATCAAGAGGCAAAGCACTACTTAGATTTTAAGGGTTTTCACTGTTGAAGTTCAACCGGCATAATGAGTTTACTTTCAAAGCTCTCGGGAAGTTGCTGAAAAATTAGGATAGTAGAAAAAGGTCATCATCCAGCTTCAGTGATGATTTGGTGAGGAGTGCCGTAAGACAGTGTCACTCAACTGCATTTCTACGATCAAGGGCGCGTGCGATCGAAATGCGTGCAACAAGAGCATTCGAGGTTGTAAGCCGGTAACACCTTGTTTGCATTAAAGCATTGTATCTTCCAGCAAGATTCTGCGCCAGCCCACAAAGCGAGAGCCACACAGTGTTGGTTGTGAGCCAGTTTACTTGAGTTAATCGTTGGCTAAAATCACTGGACTACCAGCCGTGAAACGTTTTAAAGGAGAAGGTCTGCCTTAAACTTCACCGCAATATCGAGGCCCTAGAGCTAGTTTTGTGAAAGTATCAAAGTATCAGCTCCAGTACCTCTTGGAGTGGCGATAGTTAATTGGCCAGGCCATTTGAAAAAGTGTGTGAAAGCATTGGGTAGACATTTCGAATACCTTATGTATATATATATATATATATATATATATATATATATATATATATATATATA
>JARFXV010000988.1:2500-180217 GCA_031761425.1 Cosmopolites sordidus
GTTTATAAAGAATTTATACTTCAAAGCCAAGCGGTAAACCATAATTTTTATATAGATATGATCTTGAAAGACTTTCAAAAATGGTTATTCATATAAGACCGACAAGATAACACTTGATTGGGTGTTGCATAACAAAAATTTTTTCTACAGATACATTAAAAAAATTGTCAAACTATTTTTACCTACGGAATGTTAGCGGTTATCTTGAAGCAACTGACAAAATCACTAAAAACTTAACCAAAACAAACTTGTTTATGAGTTTAAGAGTAAAATTACATACATAATGTATCGCAAGAGCAAAGTAATTCGACGTAGCGTATAATAAGGTTAACTCTAAATTAAATGTTTCGAACCGGTGTACTGGGTAAAATAAGGTCGAATAATTCTACTAAAATTTTCTACTTATAAGCAGTTGTCAAAAAACTTCTATACTACGTATAACTCCATAGCTAGACGATCACTTTTTGTTACTTTTTCTTTCGAAAGCTTTTGTCATATTTTCTTTTGTAAATCCGCTTTAATCCTCCAGCGAGCCATGTTCCTCTTCGGCGTTCTCTTATTGTTCTTTAAGTATCCGATACTATAGAAAGGGCCAGGCTAAGACTTCGGCCTTGAAAAGCGAGCTAAGGGGTTGTGGTAAGAAAGTTATATATTGTAACACCAACCTAAGTGGATAAAATATCTGTTATATAGCGGCTTTAAGCCAGAGAAACATCCTTAACGAGAAATAATGAATATTTGGGGATACATTCAGTTTTTAAGAGGCTTTCTTTAATAAAAAAATCAGCAGTTTTTTCTCGAACAGAAATGATGTTTGAAGACCTGGTCTGTTATAACACATAGATTTAGTTTAGATTAATTAGAGAAGTCAATTATGTTGAAATTTGAATATAAAAAAATGGGTGTGTAGTTATGACCATACAATAGAAGTGAAAACTTCTAATTATCCCATTTTAATATATATATATATATATATATATATATATATATATATATATATATATATATATATATATATATACATATATACGGTAAGAGCGCCTGCTTTGCCGAATCCGCGCTGGAGCGATAGCTGGTTCGATTCCAGCGCTCGGATGGTTATTTTTCTTTCTTCTGTCCGTTTATCTTTCCTAAATGTTTGTGATTGTTTCTAGGCAAGAGTGTAAAATCCGACTACGAATTACCCCTCAGTCACGCCAGTTAAAGGCTGGGTAAGGCCGGATGCCTTCTGAGAAGTGTTCTACGTTGGTCACTCGCCAGTCGGTAGGTTTCCTGATAGACTTATGGGTAGGCACATAACCAAGGGTTTATAGCCTGAGGGGGGTGCTGGCCTGGGTTTGTCGGAAGCTGATGACCGTGGTTCGGAACCCACGTTAAGCTGTAGGTCCAGTCGCTAAATAGCCTAGTTGCTGATGCGCCTCTAACACAAAACACTTTACCTTACTTTACATATATATATATATATATATATATATATATATATATATATATATATATATATATATATATATAATTACATTTATGGTGTGCTGGCAATTTTAGTTTCAGACTTGGGCGTAGTGAGACGACTTTTTCTAGTTGTGAACTCTGGGGAGTAGGTAGATTGAGGCCTGGGAGTAAATCAACTAGATTCTCTTGAAAGTGGCTTCGTCCGAGAAGACCGAAAGCTCCATGACTAATGACATCGTGAAGTATATAGGACCCGAGTGGTTAGTTCGTAGTGTTTCGCGGATGGCCTGTCAGTGGATTTGAGAATGCCAAGTGGAACCTTGGCTAAACGCCTGCACGTTCCCAACAATATATACATATACATACATACATATATATATATATATATATATATATATATATATATATATATATATATATATATATACATATATATATACATATATATACAAATATATATAATATATATATATATATATATATATATATATATATATATATATATATATATATATATATATATATATATATATATATACATATATATATACATATATATACAAATATATATAATATATATATATATATATATATATATATATATATATATATATATATATATATATATATATATATATATATATATATATACTCTTTGTGGCCTCTTTGTAGATCAGACCAATAAAGACCAATAAAGCTATGCCGTCTGGAGCGTATGTTCCTGGAAGGGAAACCTAGACGGACAGGTCAAAGCAGATACCTCAGACTAACATGATCCAAAATCTGCCAAGCCGAACTGGACCAGCGTGGCAGATTAAGGTCCAACTCCCAACATGGCTTTACAACTTCAAACACGACCCTCATTTCCCGGAGGCCAAGGGGCAACTACCTACGGGAAGACCTGCCCCAAGGCGGAGGGTGCTAAGTAAAGTAAATAAAGTTTTTGGAGTTAGAGGCGCATCAACAACTAAGAAGGCTATTTAGCGACTGGACCTACAGCTTAACGTGGGTTCTGAACCACGGTCATCAGCTACCAAAAACCCCAATTAGCACCCGCTCGAGCTATCAACCCTTGGTTATATGCTTAACCGAAAGCATCTCGAGAAGCCTACCGACTGGCGAGTGACCAACGTAGAAAACCTCTCAGAAAACATCCTCGAACTGGCGTGACTGAGGGGTGATTCCTTATCAGACTTTACACTCTTACCTAGAAACATTCACAAGAATTTTAGAAAAACCTTTGTTGGCTAGAACGGGATTCAAACCCGCTCCACATTAACTGCCGTAACGTAAGGCTGACGCCTTAGACACCACAGCTAATGTAGCTCCGGAGGGTGCTAAGATCACCGCGTTAGATCAGGCAGCCATTGGACTTTGGACATTGCAACTCTAAATATTCGGACAATGAAAACGGATGAACGACTACAGGAACTGCTGATCGAGCTTGACAGCATACATTGAGATATCATAGGGCTATGTGAAACACGAAGAAAAGGCAAAGAACTAATCAAACTTGAAACAACTGGTCACTTTACACCCGGGGTACGGAGAATGGACAATGTGGTGGAATTTTTCAATAACCAAAAGTTGAAGCGCAGTGTCGTAAAATTTGAAAGTATATCTGACCGACTAGTCCAATGCGTCATTCATCTGAATAAAAAGTTTAGGCTTCAAATCGTCCAAGCTGATGCACCAACTATAAGCTATGGTGAAGAGCAAATTGAGGTATTTTGAGATGATGTGGCCCAGCTTCTACACAAGGAGAAATCCACGTACAAAATCCTGATGGGTTACTTTAATGCTAGAATTGGAAAATCAAGAACTGGTGAAACTGCAACTGGCCCATATGGAGGTGGTGAGCGGGACAATAGAGGTGACACACTGGTTCATTTTGCTGAAGGATACGAACTATACATTATGAACTCGTTTTATAAGAAAAAAATCAGCAGAAAATGAACATGGAAAAGTTCATCTGGTCTCACAAGTAAAATTGACTACATGATGTCAAATGATAAAACAATATTTAGCAATCGTATTATCCTTAACCATTTTAGTGTTGGAAATGACCATAGAATGGTACGAGCAAAGATTAGGATAAACTGTCGAAGAAAACGTACAAAAATGGTAAGATCAAAGAAGGGCAGAGTGAGTTCTGGGAAGCTGCTGCAGAGGGACAGCGATTATAAGATTGCTTTTTCAAGCCACTTTGCTGTGTTGTAAGACCCAGATGAGATAGAAGTAACAAATCAGTAGGAAAAAATCATCGACAATGTGCTTGAAACGGCTGCTGCAATAGCACCAGAGAAAAAAGTTTGAAACAGTCAAAAATATCCAATGAGACCATTGACTTAATGAAGAAACGGCGGACAATGAGGGGTGAAGGGAGTCATTTTGGCAGAGTTGAGTACGCTGAGCTTTGCAAAACTATCAGAAAAAGTATTCGAGTGGAAACGCGTCGGTTCAACATACAGCTGGTGTAAACAACACTAGAAGAAAAGAAGGGAATAAACAAAGATAAACACAAGCTGAGAAATAAAAGGACACAAATGTTTGCCTTAATGCGTAAGGATGGCACAGTGTGTAGGGAGCGTATGGAAATGTTAGAAGTTATCAGAAGATTTTATTCAAAGTTATATGAAAATCACAACCAGTCAAAGACAGCAATGCCTACGGAAGAACAAATGCCAGATATCCAGTTGGATGAAGTAACAAATGCCGTAGAAGCGATGAAGAATGGAAAGGCTCCAGGAAAGGACAATGTAAGGGTTGGAATGTTAAAAACTTTACATAAAATACTAGCAAAATTGTACTCAAAATGCCTCAAAGATCAAAAAGTACCTAGCCTATGGAAAAATGCTGAAGTGATTCTTCTTCATAAGAAAGGAGTACAGGAAGATTTAAAAAACTACCGCCCAATAAGCCTCCTGTCAGTAATGTATAAAATTTTCACAAAGATAGTATCTAAAAGAATATTAAGAACACTGAATGATGTACAACCAAGAGAGCAGGCAGGATTCAGAAGTGGATTCAGTACAATGGATCATATCCAAGTTGTCAGATCATAGAAAGGCACAATAAATAGTACCACTGTGCTTGGCGTTTTTTGACTATGAAAAGCCATTTGCCTCGATATCAAGGCAAGCAATAATGGACGCATTGCTTAACCAAGGGATAGACAGAGCCTATGTGAACCTACTGGGATCCATGTGTGATGAAGCTACAGCTACAGTTCATATGGATGACGTTGAAGTTAAAATCAACGTAGAACTGTTCTTTTCTTAGCCTGCCTTGAAGAGGAATTCTGTAATCTGGATAGGGAACAGGTGGGAATAAAAATCAATGGTGCTAACTTAAGCCATCTTAGATTCGCAGATGATATTGTTCTCACCTCACAAGACCCAGATGAGCTACAAAAACACATACAAAAGCTGCAAAGGGCGAAAGAACGGTTTGGCCTGAAAATAAACTTAAAAAAGAGTCTGCTTATGTTCAACAAATTTGCTGACAATAGAAACATTTCTATTTTAAAAAAACGATTTAGAGGTTGTGAATCACTACATATATCTTGGGCAAAGGGTTTTAATGGAGGGTGATACTGCGCGGGAAATGGAACGGCGTGTTAAGTGTGGCTGGCAGGCATTTGGCAGGCTCAATATAGTGTTTAAGAGCAAACTCCCACTATGTCTGAAAAGAAAAGCCTTTGATCAGTGCGTCCTGCCCGTTATGACATAGGAAAGTGAAACCAGGACACCCACATCGCAGTCAATTCAAAAGCTTCGGGTCACACAGAGGGGAATGGAAAGGTGGGGAACGGAAAGGTCCACGAAGGAGACCGAAAACACGATGGACGGATGACATCATCAAGTATATTGGACCCGAATGGCAGAGGAGAGCTCAGGACCGCGCGGGTTGAAAGTATGCTGGAGTGGCCTTCATCCTGCAGTGGATTGACAATGACTGGGTGATGATATATATATATATATATATATATATATATATATATATATATATATATATATATATATATATATATATATATATATATGAACACTTCTGTTGGTTGCTTGACCGGGCCAACAACCAATGTTTTCGCCGACCTCCCGTCGGATGGCGTATATATGTAGTGTTGGATTTTCTTGGACTTCGTCCAATGAGACATCAGTAGCTGAGTGTCATCACACACCCAACCGTTGGGTTCCACAATCTCATGTGGAACACACAACAACCTGCGTCTCCGCCTGAATGAACACTTCTGTTGGTTGCTTGACCGGGAAGGAGCCCCACCTATCCCTTCAACTGGATGACATATGTTTCGTCTCTCGAGGTTCAGACTCTTCAGGACGCCGACATATAACATACCATCAAAAGTAGGGAGACCCTATCCACAGCCAACAACCAATGTTTTCGCCGACCTCCCGTCGGATGGCGTATATATGTAGTGTTAGATTTTCTTGGACTGCGTCCAATGAGACACTACATATATAGTGTATCTAATACTTCGCGATTAAAGAAGTGGGGTGAGGGGGAGTTTTACCTATTTAGATAAAAAATCGTCTATTGTCCGTTTGTCTAAACCGATTTTCCTCAATTTGGATTCATTTAAAAGGCAATTGCTTAGGACTGGTTCAAATTCTTCGTGCCATATTAATTTGGAGCGTGTTAGGCCAACGGGCCAACAACGAAGATAATAATAATATTTTCATATATATTTATACAGGGTGGTGTGTATATGGTATTTTCAAAGTTGAGTCATTTTAACAGGTTGTAGAACTCGTAAAAATAAGTAATTTTACCAAATATTGCCTTTCAAAAACAAAATTTCAATGACGACTCAATATTCAATATTTTCCATCTTTATAGAACTACTAACATCGACTAACATAACTATGGCTGAAATTTGCAATTTGCAAATTTGCAAATTTGCATAACTATGGCTACTATGGCTGAAATTTGCAAGGTTACCTCTTAACGCATGATTAACGCCATCTTCATGTCGAGGCTGGACACTTTTCAAACTACCCTCGTAAACTCAGTATTGTTATTCCATGTATAAAATAATATTTGAAATATTTAAAAGCCATTAAAAAAATTGTTCAAGACATCACGACATTGCTTCGACTTTAATATTCCTAATTGAAAACAATAGATAAAGCAGAAACAATTTAAATAATGCGATAATAAACAAAAAAGTAGCTATTTAGTTCACGCTACTAGAAAAGACGCTGCACTTAAGGAATGAATAACTTTGCCGTTATAGAACTCGGGGGTATGCTGTGCAGGCGCTTTGATAATAAAATTATTACCCTAGACGGATTGTGAATAAGTTAATGTTATGAAAATTTAAAGCTTCGTAAAGTACCAATAATAGCTAGGCGTTGCGACTTATGAACGTTAACTTTATAAAGTTTAATTTGTTTGGAACAAAAACGTGAAGTTTAGAAACATTTTATAACGGAAATCAATTTATTTTGTAGCAACACACTATTTTAACGAATATGGTATATATTATCAATAAAACACACGTCTTTCGCTACATTTATCATTAAAAGCAGCTTATATCATATTACTTATATCACTAACTGAAAAACTGTTTATATTCCTAGCTTAATTATAAAAAAATATAAACAATTATATATTAGGGGAAAGTCATAATTTGGACCATTTTTTTTTCAAACGCACTTTGAATGTATATTTTTAGATTTTCATAAATGTCTATTGTATGAAATAAAACAACAATTATTAGGCTTTGTATATATTAAGTATTAATCAACATCTAATCAACTGGTTCTGTTATTTGGACCACGGGTCAATTGGACCTCAATAGCCTCTAACGTAAAACAAAAAGAAAACTATAGTAAAACAAATTATATCAAACATAATAGTCTCGGTAATAAACCTACTAAATACTTCAAGCCCTTTACATCGTACAATCATCGCAAATGTCAGGATTTTAAGTTTTTGTGATTCCAATTTTGTCAACACACTGTTTCCAATCAACTTTGGGGCTTTTTTTTTATCATAGTAATTTATTTTAGATTTGGCACAATCATTCTCATTGATCGTCTGATCCTAGACTGCTATGAGAATCGTTCAAAACTTGGAGATTTTAGTTTGTTTTTATTATTTTTCTTGTCTAAATTGAATTTGATTGGCTTTTGCTGCTATTGTAACGCTTTTAAATTATTTTTGAACGGACTAGACGTTAATTCAACAGCTTTCTGTGCACCTCTACTTTTGATAGATTGCCTGGTTATTGGTACTGAATAGCTGGAACTTTGTATATGAATAGCGTGCGATGTGGATGGTTTGGCAAAATCTAATTGCTCAATATTCTGCGACGTAGATGTAATTTCCGTTGAGCATTGTGCGGTGTGGCATTATCTGCGACATGGACGGCATTGCAACTTGTGTCTTAGGTTGCATGGAAGGTTGAGCTTGGAGAGGAAAGTGTGAAGAGGATGGCGTGTTAGTTTCAGTATAAGTAACAAGCAAAGATTCAGCAGCCGCAAAATGGCAGTCTTGAAAAACATTTCGATTAACAGGCAAAATGCCCAATGCTATAAAGCCATTCATTACATTACCAATAGTGGCCGAACGTTCATAAGCTGTGTTAATCAATTGACTAACTTGATATTGATATTCTATATCTTGTGTATAGTAAGTACCCATGGGCTTGAAAAACGACACATCTAATGGTTGAAGTCCATGAGTTATGTGTCCCGGTAATTATATCAAAATAACGCCATTGTCACGAGGTAACAACAAAACATCTACATTTTTATTATGCGTGGTATTACCATCGAGTAGTAACAAGACCTTATCTAATTTTATTAGTTTGACCACAACAATAAATTACTGTAGCCATTGATTGATAAGTTCAAAATTTGTGTAACAATATTCCGAAACTGTTACAATTCTCCCAGCTGGAGTTCCCTCCTTTAACTGTTCATTCATTCGCATTCGCTTAAAAATTATCATTGACGGAATCAATTGACCAGTTGCACTAGCACAAGCAACCATTGTGGTATTTATACCTCTTTCACCGCTAGTTAAAGCACCCATTTGTATTTCCCCTTTGCCATCTATACATTTTTGAAGTTTGTTCTGCACTGTTTGAAATCCGCTTTCATCAACATTGAATATTTTAGTAAGAGTCAGTTTATTTGTGTTAATAATATCAATAGTGATTCAAATTTTCTCTGTTAAATTCTTTGGTTCTGTGTAAGAAGGTAGCTTTAGGTTGTGGGAGGCTTATTTTGTCTTTATGTATTTTCAGGAAAACATAGTACTATGCTTTGCCTACCATTTTTTTAGTACAATTAAACGTGTGCTCTATGTTATTCTTGTCAACGATTTCAAAGGCCAGTTTTCTAACATCGTTGATTGTTAATCCGAACATGTGTTGTTTTAATTTCAGAATATGACTTAATAAACTCGAAGAGATTTGCCACTAAACACTAAATCACTTTTTGAATACTTCTCGACGCACGTTTCGCTAACCATGTTAACATCATCAGAAGATGATTTAATCTTTGGTGTGCAACTTATGTAATCTTGCGCATTTATTTAGACCAATCCCATCCTAATCATTTCCGTAATTATGTACGGCATTTTACCAAATATTCTTGTGACCATTTAAAATTATTTTTATCAGTCATCTGTAATAAGAAAGGATGGGTACGGTATTGGACGGTACGGTAAATTGGATCCATTTTATCCAACTGCCTGCGGCCCATTTTAACCAACAGTGTGGATACGTCATAAAAACAAATCTAATAAGATATAACCTACAAATGCCGGCAATTAATTCGCGTATTTTGATTGTAGATAAATTACGCTTCCCAACTACAGTTACAAACACTGTATCCTTACTTTTAATTTAAACCATGTGAAAACCTGGACCTTTAACACAACACTGTTTCCGTAGGCCTGTGTAAATTTACGCCCCACTGTGTCTAAACCTGAAAAAAAACTTAATTGCGCACTGTTGGTCGAAATTTTTCTGACTGATTTTCAAAATATACTAGAAAAATCTGATTCGCGAAAAGAATTGATACGAACCACCAAGTGACTTCAGGGTCTTCAAGCTCGTACTAAAGACGCATCAAATATTGGACTACCTCCTCTCCAAAAAGGAAGCAAACAGTGTTGCTAGAGCAAACGCTATACCATCAGTCTCATTATTTATTTACACACATCGTATAATGGTAATACCGCAATCCTTTTTAGATTGGATTCATCCCATTGCCAATTTAGTTTGCTTATGTAAATGTTTAAATGAAAATTCTCCTCATAGCTGAAAGTAGCTAAAATATTTCTTCAAGCACCCTGCATCTTATTTCCAGGAATGGCTTCCAAAATTGTGGGTGAGGTTTGTTAGATGTCCGAAATCATGTCAGAACACTTTTCGTCGCACTGAAACAAATCTGCCGAGTATGGTAGATGATCAAGCATGATTTTTACCATTAGTAATAATATCTGCAACAGCAGCAAATGTTTCTTACAAATTAATACTGAATAAGCGTAAAAGAAGAACTTCTGTTCTAGTTTTTATCAGGTCCTCTTTTGTAGTCATTTTTCTTTGCAGTGCTTTTTTGTAGATCCTCGAAATTCTTCACCAATATGACTATGTCATCGGCTTACCTTATTAAGGGTTATCAAAGCAGTATTATATATTTTTGTAAAATGTCACATTAGCCAGTTTTTTCTTACTCCCGCAAAAATTAATTTTTGTGTTTAGTATTGTTTGGTAAATCATCATGAAGAGAAACATTCAGTTGCACAGCGTATACAAATTGTTTAAAATTATTACAAAAATAATCTAATCGTTTCGAGGGTTTACGTGAAAGTTATGGTCAACATAATGGACTTCGATTGGTCTTCGATTGGATGGATTCGATAATAAAAATTAGAATCAAATGGTAGTGTTTGTGAGGTTAACAATCCAACCCGTCGAAAACTTAAACGTGTTGCTGAAAACATGAATACTGTGAACCAAAGTGTGAATGAAAATCTAGAACAATCAATTACACGTCGTTCTCAAGAACTTGGACTGTCTTATGGCACTACATAGAATATTTTTCATAAGGACTTGCATTTCAAGGCGTATAAAATTCAGTTAATAAAAGAACTCAAACCAAATCACCATTAGTTACGCATACATTTTATAGAATGAGTTTTAGAGCAACTTGAAATGGATGCACTATTTCATGAAAAAATCAGTTTTGGCGATGAAGCTCAAGCTTGAGGAAGGAATAAATTCCACATGCTGTTCTTGAAACACCTTTACATCCGCAAACAGTAACAGTTTGGTGTTGTTTATGGTCAGGAGGTGTAATTGAACTGTGCTTATTTGAAAAACGAAAACGCAAATGCAGTTACTGTCAATGGAAAACGCTACAGAAACATGATTACTGATTTTTTCTGTCATGGATTGAATGATTTTGATTTGGACGGCATGTGGTTTCAATAATCAATTTATTGAGAGAAAAGTTCAATGACCATGTAATCTCAAGAAATGTCGATGTTATCTGGCCACCAAAATGCGATGCGATATAACTCCATTGGATTTTTTTCTCCGGGGTTATGTGAAATCATTGGTTGACACTGATAAACCATAAACTTTCAATTACCTCAAAACTAGAATTATTCGTGTCACTGGTGAAATCAATGCTGATTTATGTGGCAAAATGTTAAAAATTGGTATTCTAGAATAGATTTTTTTAAATAATGATTAATTCAGAGACAGTCAAACACATTATATCATTTTTAAATAAAAATGTCATAAACCAATATTAAAAATTAAAAACAAACTCACGTTAATATCTTATACCGTTTTGTTCTTATTACAAATTAAAAATATATCGCTCTCATTTGATAACCCTTTATTATTAATAGCAACTTTGTTTAATACCAACAAGATGTTATTCCTCGAAATTGCTCCTGTATGATAACCTATTTTTATAAATAAAACACTTAATAATCAATAAATGTTTCTTCCATTTAAAGCAAATGTACATTTCTGATGCCCTAAGAATACTGGGAGAAAAAATTAAAAATAATTAAATCTGGCAAAGTATTAAACTCAACAATGATCAATTGAAAAAAATATCTGTGTTGTCATAACTCTTTTTTGACACCAAACAAAAACACGTACAAATGTTTTTCCAATTAAAAAAATCTGCAATTTAAAACAAGGATTTGCATGTCCGCGCGTTTATCGAGAAAATTTCCATATTAGAGACTCACACTGCATAGATAATAATACCGAGAATTTACCGGGGAATTTACTGAAAACGGGAGTGTTATTTCAACTCGAATTTTTTTAACGCGAGAGATACTCCATCGAAGTGCGTAATAAGCAAATTGGTAACCAACTTTTTGGAGATTGGGTCTGTGGGTAAAACTAGAAGATGATGCTCGGCATGCTCTGTCAACCCGGTGATGCTTTACTCAGCTACGAATAAAATGGCGGTTCCTTCAGCGTATTTTAAAACACATCTTTATATTTATACAAAATCCATGCCGGTGAAAGCGCTTAACTTTCATGATTTCCCACTGCGATCAGATTAACTGCGATACCTACTCATACGCTAAACTGTATTTTACCAAATCACTAACTAAATAACACGGGTCAGTAAATTTAAACTTTTTTGAGGTAACATTGATGAAAATAGGCGTATATGAACTATTTTGTAGTCCTAAATCCGAAGATGATAAGCTAGTTACTGTAAGATGCATAGTTTTTTTTGTTACAGGGATCGGTGGTGGGAAAAAAAAAGAAGACGACGTATTTTTACAATCTAATATTTATTTAATATTAGATTTATTATCAGATAATTATTTATTTAATATAATATAAAAAGAAGTTTCGATTTTAGTTTTGAAAATCCCAGTTCAGTACCAAAACATTGGTACTAAACCAATAGTAGTATCTGAACTGAATAGTAGTATCTGAACTGAACCAGTATCAGTACCATAACTGGCTTAAGTGCAGAAGCTAAATACTGAATACTGAATACTGAACTACTGAAATTTGTCCCTTTGCTTTTTTGAAATCCCTTCTGTTTTAGTGATACAAAAATAGCAATCACATACATAGTCATTATGTTCTCTCCATACCATGGTAACAGCAAAGGATATTGAATTTTTCTTGCGAAGCATCCACTGCACTAAATTTACGTAACTACTCACACAGCAAAAATGAGGAGCCCAACTTTTGATCTTCAATATGTATGTCACTGTCATTAAAGACTAATTGTCAATGTAAATATCATTGACATACACATAAAATATATTTACTTCCTATCTTTTCAGAGGGAGTCACATTAGCTGTGGTGTTTAAGGCGTCAGCTTTACGTTACGGCAGTTAATGTGGAGCGGGTTCGAATCTAGAACTAGAGAAATAGCGAATCTAGAGAATCGTACTAGACATAAAAGCTTTTCTAAAATTCTTGTGAATGTTTCTAGGTAAGAGTATAAAATCTGACGAGGAATCACCCCTCAGTCACGCCAGTTCGAGGCTGGGTAAGGCCGGATGCCTTCTGAGAGGTTTTCTACGTTGGTCACTCGCCAATCGGTAGGCTTCTCGAGATACTCTCAGTTAAGCACAAAACCAAAGGTTGATAGCCCGAGGGGGGTGCAGACCGGGGTAGCTGATGACCGTGGTTCGGAACCCACGTTAAGCTGTAGGTCCAGTCGCTAAATAACCTTCTCAGTTGCTGATGCGCCTCTAATCCCAAAAATTTACTTTTTTTATCTTTTCAGAATTTATTGATATTAATATAATTTATTTTTAGGTTCGTTTTGAAAACGGGAGGAGAATACTTCCAAAAACGTTAAAAGTTTGTATTTTTTTAGAACATTTTTATATTTTTAAAATTTTATTCGTTAGGCAAATTTATTACAAAAATGAATCACTGAGAAATTTGTCTCCGTTTAGTTTTCTGTTTTTACCCAGTGATTCTTTATTTACATAAGAACAGATATTTTTGATATTTTTTGAGATTTAGATCATGGCGAAAAACCCAAATAAAGAAAAATATATATGAACCCGCCACAATCATTCAGACAATAATGAAATAGTACTTGATAGAAAATGGCGGAATGATAGAAATGTCTAGTATTTAAGTTTTATAACGCCAATTTAGATCGACGTGTAAATAAAATTTTTTGTTAAAAAATAGTATGTAATTTTTAGAAAAATTATTATAAAATTATATCAAGGACACTCAGTAATTTAGAACCATAAAATTCAGTACATTTTGGTTTAAGGTGGTGCTGGTTAAGAAACCGTTGTTAGTTCTTCTCTAAAAAAGTCCTAATAGTACTTCTTGAAAATGGGAGCCATAAAAGTTGACGCAGTTAGCCATGATATTAGTAAAAAAAAATATGTGATACACTTTCTTAATGCCGTTTTCCGAGATCTATCAAACAAAAGAAAGTTTATGAAAATTGGTCCAGAAATAAAAATTTTCAGGGGGTGGTAAGTCCTTATCCTGGACACACTGTAAAGGAAAAAGTAGATAAACAAGTCGAAAAATGGGATTAAAAATTAACTGAAATAAAACCAAAACCATGTAGTGGGTGATTTTTTTAGTGTCCGTAAATTCAAATAAAACAAGAACCAAATTAGCCAAAATAACATTCAATGGTATTAATGTCCGAGAGTAACTTCAGATAAATGTCATTCTCTTAATTCACTTTTCTGCAACTTTTTCAAGTAATTGGGGTCTTACGTCTGCAATTGTTCGAGCTATCTTGGCCTCCAAGGCGTCAGTAGGTGCTGCTTTTTCGGAACAGACCAAAGAATTAACTTAACCCAAAAGAAAATAATCTAAAAGTATTAAATTACAAGACCTAACTGGCCAATTAATAGGTCCGTTCCTCGAAATCATTTTCTCACCGAATTGTTTCCTCAATAAATTGATAGTTGCGTTGGCTGTATAATACGTGGAACGTGTTGGAACAATATTTCTTGCAGATCAAATTTTCTCGTCCATATCAAAGTCGAATAACAAAGTCCAACTTGCCAGGAACGGCGACGAATTGAGAAATTAGGATCTTAGTCAACACTGCCCAGTAACAGCGGTGATATTTTCTTCAGAACGAACAGTTTTTGCCCTGTTTTTTGCCAAATTCCAAATGCATTTGGAATTTGGCGATAATTCGACGAATACATAGCTCGGTTGGGCGATTATGTGCACCACAAAATTCACAAAGTGCTGTATAAGTTTGGCCCACAATCAACACTGATTTTGATAATAAATTTCAATAATTTGCCAGCGTTGCTCTGATGTGAAACGTTCCATGATGATTTGCCGGACCACACTGAATAATTTTGACACTAGGGGCGTGCAAACCCATAGTTCATTTGACAGTGACCCTTATCAAAAGTTCGGGCACACTAAGAAGAATCGCCCGATATATCTGGGAGGTCTCTGCATCTTGTTCCATTCAGGTTATAATCTAGGCTTTGCCTGGTAATCTCAGAGACAACCTATGTGTATAAATAAAGTAAAGAGACTGGGGGCGTAGTGCTCGATCTGGCAACACCAGGGGTGTCAACGTCTGAGGCGCCTTGAATACGAGTGGCAGGACCCCTTTTAATCCGCCCCAAAAGTCATTATATATTTCCCATCTGTCGTCCTTTTGATTCTGCCAATAGTTGTTTCTAACCATTTTCGCGCATATTTTCTTCATTCCCAATCTAATGATTTCTTTGTGTGAGTCAAATTCAACACTTTCTTAATCATTTTAACCATCAACCGGTGATCAGAACACACAAAATCCCAAATTCTGTGGAAATTTTCATCAACACTTGACGTTCAAAACCTTCCGCTGCAAGCCTGCAAGGCCTTAACAAAACACTGTTTCTATAGGCCTGTTAAAGATTTGCAAAAGTTTCCGTTCGCACTGAGCCCAAGCCTGAAAAAAACGTTGACCATATCGCTACTCGAAATAGCACTTGAAAAATTCGATTCAAGAAAATAATTAAGATGGACAACTAAGTGTATTAAGTATACTCCTCGGGGAGTGAAAAAAATTTACAACTACCACTATTGTCAAAGTTGTTTAATTTATTATTATTCACGTATGGGCCTAGGTGGACCACGCGAAGTACAGTTAGAGGCGTTTGTTGTTGTTAGCCTTCCTTTGCGCCCATACTGCTTTCATTCTTTCACTATGAGCTGTTTTCCTTTCGTCAGACCAAGCTGTTCCAATCTCCTTACATTTTTCTCTCCGGCCAACCTTCCAAACGTTAACCTTGTGTCTGAAACAGCTCCTATCCTTAATTTAAGTTTGTGTAATATTTGCTGATCTTAGGTCCTCTTTAATTGCAGCAATCCATTTAATTATTTCTACTTTAGCTCTACACCTCTTTTCATAAAATTTCAACTATTTGTCTAATTAGCCTACTCGGATTGATCCGTTTTATGAGCCTGTAAAACTTAAGTCTTCTTTTTCTCATATCGCTATGTATATCTGTGTATTGTTTGATTTCTTGGTTTTCTCGAAGTCGGTATGTTATGCTATTTATTTGTTTGGGGCCTAAGATTTTTCTTATGATTCTTTTTTCGTTCTTTTCAATATTCTCGATGTCTATCTTTCCATTCAAAATGAACGTTTCTGCCCCATATAGACATTGTGACTTAATAACTGTGTTGTAATGTTTCAGTTTCGTGTTTTTAGATATGCATTTTTTGTTGTAAATATTTTGTGTAAGTCTCAATCCTTTTTCAGTTTCCATTTTCTGACATCTACCCTTATTGGCCGCTTTTCCCAACCCGTTTTCCATGACTATTTCACTGAAATATTTGACTTGAGAGACTCGTCAGATGTTACCTTATTGTGTTTTTAGAAATGATGTTCTTAGTCTGTTGCAGGTCATGTATTGTGCCTTTTCAAAGGAAATTTAGAGTGCTACCTTTTCTGCTGTTTCTTTTAGGACTTCAATCTGTTTTTGTGCCGTTAATATATGTTGAATCAAAATTGCTAGATCATCAGCAAATGCCAGGCAATCAATTTTGATGTTGGTTCTCCCCAGTTTAATGGGGCGGTCAATATTAAGGGCCGACTTTTTTTCACACCACTCCTTTTTGAAATCCACAAATGTACGGACGAAATTTTTATTGTACAGTTTTTGATGTCTTGGGATTAACTTTAGATTCAGGATCTGTTCAGGGCAGAATCTGCCCGGTCAAAAACCTGCTTGATATTCACCAATTTTAAGCTCTAACTGTCCCTGTGCTCTGTCTAGTAGACATTGAGTTATATTTTTTAACAAACTAGGAGAAGAAATATCCCTCTGTAGTTGATGGATTGGAATATCTTTCCAATCTTCCGGAATCTGTTCGTTTCGCCACACTTCTTGTAGAATTTTGGTTATTTCTTTGATTGTCCATGGATCAGCGGATTTCAAAAGTTCAGCAGTGATTCCATCTTCACCAGAAGCTCTGTTATTTTGAAGTTGCTTTTTCCAGGCCTTATTTACTTTCTCACGATTAATTTTCTTCGTTAACTGGGAGGTGTGCATTGATTAATGAATAGTTTTTGTTAGCACACTTGAGGAATAGTGTCATAAGTCGATTATTTACTGGCTGGACATTAGTTACAGAACCAAGAATGGTTTTTGAAAAAGCGAAAGCAATATCGAGATGTGCTGTATTTTTGAGTATTCTTTTGTCCGTCTTATTTTTAAGAAGTCTGTAGTTGGCCGAAGTCCAAGGTGTTATCATCTGTCAACCTCGTTTCTTGAAGAGCTAAAATTTGTATTTTTTGTTGATTCAATGTTCGCCCCAATTCGTGTAGTTTTCCTGGGCGCAGTAGAGAGTTGATTTACCGTTCCAAAGAAAGTTTTTGTTTTCGGTTTCAGATGTTGGCCTCCGACTTTTTCTGAAAGATTCTGCGTTTAAGCCCGGACGCCCCAGAATCCGAAAGTCCGGTTGTACCAGCAAAGCTGGCAGAGGATTGTTTACCTCCTGGGGTAATTTTATAATTGCTAGAACGCTTCATTTTGTACTTTGAATTAAAGGTTTGAACCATGACGGTTCAGAGGTTAAGACTGGAGGGGTTAGTTCCAGAATTTAAATCTCAGCCGCAGCACTGGTGAACAGACGCTGACCGCTCAACCGCTTGATATAAGTCAGACTCTAAGTGGATTTAGTTTTTTGCCCTAGTTCAGGGCTGCTTATTTTGAGATAATCGCAGATGTCCATTAATCTCTAATGGAACTTTCACTATCCACCACCCGTGGACCATAGTAACTTTATATTTTATAGTATGTAAAAATGTAATAATAAAACATCAATTACAGAAACCAAATAAAACATAAAACAATCATAAAATGTAAATTTAGAAAAATTATAACAAGCCAATGCATACAAATTTTACAGAATCTAAGAAAATTAAGGAAAATCTTATTAAACTGCATAAGATGTTCTTTCTCCAAATTTCTGTTCGACATTATATTTTAATATTTACATATATTATAATTAGAACAAATACGTAACAGACTTCCATCAATCTAATATTAAGCAATAGAAAAACAATACTACACAATTAAAACAAACAAAGTAAGATATTTCATTGGATGCGAATTGAAGGATTTATTGGAGTTTTATGTTTCAATTTAAATCCAAATTGAATTTACCAATGTGGCTGGTTTACAGCTTTTTTACAGCACGAATTGAGATTTGTAAATTTATCCCTTTAAAACTGATTTATATTCTAGTTTGTTATACAGTGTAACATAAAAATTGAATGATATGGATAAGCTTATTAGATACTCGAAGTATTAGGGGTAGCCATTAGTAATGTCTTTTTTTTGATACTGTACAATTTTTTTTTTTCAGTTAACACGGTTTTAATCTACAATGTAATCTCCATCATTATTAATAATCTTTGCCTATTTCTCTGAAAAACTTTTTATTCATTTTTTTTTTGTAAAATGAGGATGATTTTGAAGTAAAATATTTTTTGAGTGCAGTTTTGATAGATGAGGAAGTAGGATTTTCCATGAAAAAAATGTTCTATAGATCTGAAAAATAGAGAACAACTCATGGAAGACTTAAAAAGAATCGAAGTTCCAAGGAAGATTAGAAGATTGATAGGTATGACAATGAATGAGTCTGAAGCAAGAATATACACAGAACAAGGAATGACAAATAACATAAAAATAAAAAAAGGGGTTAGACAGGGAGATGCGTTATCGGCACTATTATTCATAATATCATTGGATAGCATAATAAAGGGAATTGAAAATATAGGAATATTAAATAAACATCTTGTACAGATAGTCGCATATGCGGATGATGTTGCAATAATTGCTAGAGAGCAGAGAGAGCTAAAGCGCGTAATAAATATAATTGACTGCGAATCTAAGAAAAAAGGGCTGGAAATAAGTGACCAAAAAGCAAAGTATATGTACAGTAGAAATGAAAGAATACTGAGAAATTTGGAGTGCGGAAGCTATAAATTTGAAGAAGTAAAAACATTTAAATATCTGGGAGTCATAATAGATAGAAGGAATGAGGGACTTGATATAGAAGAGAAGATACATAAAGGATATAGAGCATTCCATAGCAACAAGAAATTACTGAAAGATAGGAGATTGAGCACAAGGAATAAATTAGGAATATACAAAACAATAATAAGACCAATAGTAACATATGCCGCAGAAACTGTAACACTCACAGCAAAAGAGGAAGACAAACTAAATATTTTTGAACGCAAGATAATGAGAACCATAATGGCTGCAAAGAAAGTGGGAAACAATGAGTATAGAAATCTGATGAACTTTGTAATCGACAACTTGTTGGGAAGGGAAAACATAGTGAGATCAATTAAAGCACAAAGAATAAGATGATATGGACACGTAATGAGAAGAGACAGGGATAAGCTAATAAGAGAGATAACAATATGGATACCAGCACAGAGCAGACCGAGAGGGAGACCCAGGGTCAGATGGAGACAGCAGGTGGAGGAAAATATAAAAACAGTAAACGCAGAGGGATGAAGAGGACAGATCGCAGACAGGAGGAGATGGAGGAAAATAGTCGAAGAGGCGAAAACTCACCAACAACTATGAGAAGGGCAACAAGAAGAAATGTGGATTGATCCACCACACTAAAAGGATTTGAAGAGTTCCTTAGAAAGGAACAGCTACAATTTCAAATATGACATGTATTAGCTTATAATAATAATAAATAAATATAGATCTGAAAAGGTGGTACTATGATAATATTTGCCATGGTGATTTGACACCGAGCCCTATCGAAAGCAAACTAAAAAAATCAACTTTCATAAAATTAAATTAATGTCAGTAGATAGAAATTGTTTTAAAATTTGATAAAAATGACGTTATTTATGGCTACCACTATTAAATAATAAACTGAAAAAAAACTAATAAAAATATATGTTTTCTTTTTAAGTTTGCAATGTAACAATCTAATAAAACCGTGCAAATTTATATAGATTAATCAGATATTTAATCAAATTTTAATATAAATTTTAAAATTTAAGTATAATTCATAATATAATATTACGATGTGTAAGTAGTATTAGTTCTGTGTTAGTAGTATTAGTTATGTGTTAGTAGATTAATAATGATATGACAGTATCTCTACAATATTCTACGGATCTTTAAGGGCAGTTTTATTGTTGCCTATAGTTTAGTTTGTTTCTGTTTCGTTTACAGTACAGTCAAGTATTTAAGTCGATTTTATAGAAAATGGAAAGTCCTAGTCGTCGATTTTTGTTGAATGTATATATATGACATAATGCACCATACTATATCATCAAAAGGAAATATCAAAGGGGTACTGTGGAAAGTGAAAGACGTTCTGGATGCCTGAGAAAGTTGACCCACCCAGAAGGATGAAATATCGTGAATCAAGTAAAAAGATCATCATTTTACAGTGCTGAATCTTTAGCTACGGACCTGGCAACAAGTTTTGGTAAGGTTGTTTAAGAGAGTTTATGCTCAAACTTTGCCAGAGAGGATAAAACGTGTGTGAGTTGCCCAAACTAACATACAAAAAGTGGAGGACTGTTGTAATGCAATTATTTTCAGTGATGAAATTAAGTATATTTATTTGGTTGAGATGGGAAGCATTTCGTGTGGTGGAAATTTAAAACGGCTCATCAGAATAAAACATCACATAAACTGTAAAGCATGTAACCCCTGTAGAGGATGCCTGACATCAACTGGGATGGGATGGAAAATACAGAAATGCACGTGGTCGTATTGCGCCATAATTTGTCCAATAGTGATAAAAAACATTGAATGGAAGAATGTTTTTATTTCCAACAGGACTGTGACCCAAAGAATACGCCCAAGAAGACGAAGGAGTGGTTGCAGTATAATGCTAAAAAAAAATGTGAAACTTCCTTTCAGTTGATGTTACCTGATGTTAACCTGATGTTAACCCTACAGATAATATGTGGCATTTGTTGGAGCCAGATCAGAAAAGATACTGTTAAAACTGCTAGAATACCACTACTACGGCGAACTATTGATATAGAAAAACGTTTAAGTTTCTGTAAAATAGCGAGATAATTGGATAGCTTCCTTTACGGAAATATGGGCAAGATTGTTTAGGATTATGTATGAGAATGAGGTAGTATGGAAAAAGATGAGTTATTTATGAGAATATAATGATATAGAAGTTCTTGGAAGGATGCGACGAACGAGCTATCGGGCAAGTGCGTGCAGAATTTGTTACTACTGCAGGTATGACTGTTTTAAGGATGCTCATTAATCGATTTTTATTTATAAGAGGATGCGTCCCATCGTCTTTATTGAGTGAGTCCCTTTACACAGTACTACAGGACGCATAGCTTAGATGTCTGAAGCAAAATTTGATAGCGGCTCCAGACTCCTGATTCCGGCGCTTATTCCGGGTCATATTCAAATCCCCAAGGCTCGTCGTCAGTAACGACATGTTCCAGAAATTTGAGTGATTGTCAATCCGTCCTCCCCTAAAAGTCAAAATTTGTTTCCGTCCTTGTTGCCCTTCTGATCCTGCGAAGGGTTTTTCGGAACTATTTTTTTCATCTCGCAGATGTTCTTCATCTCAAGTTCATTTGTCAAAATTTGATTAACGGTTGTGTAAGTCAAATTCAACAGTTCCCCGATCATTGTGAATGCATAAGATTGACAAAACACTGTTTCCGAGTTAACCTGTTGAAGTATTGCAAGAGTTTAGGTCGCACAATGCCCAAATCTGAAAAAAAACTTGATAGCGCACCGTTGCTCAAAATAGTTGTCATTCATTTTCAGAGCGCATTAGAAAAATCCGGCTCACCAAAAGAATTGTTACCGGCTACCAAGAGACTCTAAAAAGTTGAAGCTTTTACTCAAGACTCATCAGATGTTGGCATGCCTCCCTTAAAAGAGGAAGCCAACAGATCACACGGTATGTCACCAGTATATGTGTTTGCACTCGCTTGCAGCATTAAGGATGTATTGGAGATACAATCGGAGGCAAATGTACTGAAAATACAGTTGAAAGCTGCATTTTTTGAAAGCTTGGAATGCTTGATAGTTTTTTTTGGATGTGTTTAACTTATTACGCGGGTAGTCCCAGAAGTACCCGTCCTGACGTATAGATGGTGGTTGTTGTTTAAAAAGAACGGCTATAGTAGAAAGTACCAACCTTATAAAGCATATGTTTGAAGTTTAATGACGTTACGTTATTTATTAATATTTATTTAACAGCCATTAATAGTGAACGTTCTCAATGAATTTGTTAACACGGAAAAAATTGGTTATTGTTATGTGACCAAACTTTCATTTGAAAGGTCTCAGTCCAACTGATATCAAAGCGGAGCTAAATTCTACTCTGGGAAAATTTGCTCTTTCGTTTATAATGTAAAATATTGAGCGGCAGAGTTTAAACGAGGCCGTACGAGATGAGGAGGCCAGAAATGGTGAAGAAAATCCCCAAAATGGTTTGGATGACCGTCGACCGAAAATGTGCGAGCTAGTAGACATGCTAAGCATTTCAAAAAGTGCTGTACATCGCATATAGATTTTGGACTTGAAAATTTGGACTTGAAAATGCTGTGCGCAAGATGGGTGCCGCGATTACTCACAATGGAACAAAATCAACGTCGTGAGGATATTTCAAACGAGTGTTTGGCAAAGTTTAACAGGAATAAAGCTGAGTTTTTGCGTCGATTCATAGCCATGGATGAAACATGAGGTCCATTACTTCAAACCTGAGACGGCGGAACAGTCGAAACAATGGACTGAAAGGGGAGAATTAGCTTCAAAGAAGGCGAAGACATTTCGGTCTGTAGCCCAGGTCATGACGTCAGTTTTTTGGAATGCACCAGTTCAAGCTCAAGTGGAAGGACAACACACTAGTTCACACATCCATTATCGTAATGGCCAAAATCAATAAGTTAAAGTTTGAATTGATTCCTCATGCATCCTATTGACGAGAATTAGCTCTCTCGGATTATTTTCTGTTTCCAAATTTGAAAAAATGGCTCGGTGGTAAAATATTTGCCAACAATGAACATGTGTAGTCTGCGGTTAATGGCCATCATGGGGAGCTCGACGATTCTCACTATAAACAGGGAATCGAAGCTATTGAGCATCGCTGGGAAAAGTGCATGGAGCTAAAATGAGACTATAAAGAGAAATAAAGATATTTTTCCCAAATTTATTGTGTTTTCTTTGTTAGTTCTGGGACTGCGCTGGTATGTTAGTGAATTTTCTTAAGCTCACGTATAAAATTACAACAAATTTAAATTGCAATAACTTTTGTACAGCTTAGTTAATCGATTTGATGTTTTCACAATGAGTTGAGGATTGATCAAAGAATATTCTGTCAATGTTTTGTAGTGTTTTGACATATCTCCGAAACATCCTTAACGTTTAAAGTATCTATCATTAATAATTATCAAAAATAAATTATATAGAACTTAGGTAAATTCATGTTATTTGTTATTATTAATTTAATTCTAGATTATAGGTGGAATTTGTTCATTCTATTTTAATTATAAATTATTTTCTAACATTATCTTTATCAATTTTTCATTTCTATGTTCTGTAAAGCAAATACATTTACGAATTTATGATTTTCAGTAATTTTGCCTATAATTGTACCTCCGATACACCGTTGATAATATTTTTAACCATTCTTAAAACAGAAAAATTATAATACCAGTTTGTCGCTCAGTGTTACGAGTGAAATTATTAGGATATAGAAATCGAATATCAATAAAATGAAATACTTTACGAAACCGATATATTACCTCACTAATATCTAGAAGGGTATTAATTATAGTTAGATAAGCGCAGTTACGGGGCAAAAACGGCCGTACCAATTCTAACACACCCAAAATTAAATTCAACTTAGTTCGAAAAGTTAAAAACTTGTTTTATCTAAATCGAAAATTGATTTATTGATGGTATAATATAAGAAAAGCATTACGCCGGAAGCCGGTTTGGTGAACTTGCCGATAACATTACAGCATTAAATTAATCATTTTGAAAACCCAACATGCCCTTTGCTTACATGCGCGTTGTTTTGCGAACCAAACGCTGGAAAATCACAATTTAATTTCCTGGCGAGTTTCGTTTTTTCGTCGACTTCCGCAAAAAATTCATACATATATCTTTCAGCTAAAAGTTCAGCTGTCTTATGTTATAAAAGTTTGAAATTGTTTTTGTATGTTTTATCATTTTTTTTTGTCGGCGTTGCAGATCCAAACGAATAAAACAATTGAAATATAAGACTTTAATATATATTTTATAACATATGTTTCTTTAGAAACAATTTACTAAAATAAGATTTTTGTTGGAAAAGAATAAGTTAATATACCGTTCTTTTAGATGCTTATATGCATTTAGATCGAGCCGAACTGAAGACGGCTATAAGGCCAGAGACCGGTCTTGGAAGTTAACTGTTTTCGTTATTTTCAGCAAGGAACAATTACAGTTAATGTTTGTATGGTTGTGGCGTGTTCATATATATTTTTCTTTTTTTGGGTTTTTCCCCACGATCTAAAACTCAAAAAATATCTGTTCTTATGTAAATAAAGAATCACTGGGTAAAAACAAAGAACCAAAGGGAGTGATTCTTTTTTTTGTAATAAAGTTGCCAATCGAATTAAATTTTAAAAATTCACAAATGTTTTCAAATAAATACAAACTTTTAACGTTAACGTTTCGGGGGTCTTCTCCCCCCGTTTTCAAAATGAATCTAAAAAAATAAAATATATTAATTTCTGTATATAAAGTAAAGATACGAAGTAAATATATTTTTTGTGTATGTCAACGATACTTACATTGACAATAATAATTTTTTTTATGAGAGTGACATACTGTCACTGTCAAAATATAAAAAAAAAAAAAATATATATATATATATATATATATATATATATATATATATATATATATATATATATATATATATATATATATATATATACATATATACATGTGTGTGTGTATAGGTAATGTTTACTGTGTGATTGTTTATTGTATTGATTGTGTATTCAAATATTTAAATGTGTTTAATTGTATTCTTTAGAATCGGGAACCATATTGAATTTAAATTTACCGAAGGCATAGCAATACAGTTATTTTATTTAAATTAATTATAGCGGTTTCTTTTAATCTTCTGTATTTTATTACCGATTCATTTAATGCCATTTTGGAATTATTCCAATTGGTATTATATCCTGATTCCCATGCCTGTTGACAAATACTAGATTTATTAAAATCGCACTTTCTAAGAAGGCTTTTATGTTCTTTTATTCTAACATCTAACCGTCTAAATGTCTCTCACCTATATAGAATTTGCCACATTTGCAGGGAATTTTATAGACCACATTTTTGGTATTCTGTTGTGTGTTGTTTGATTTGGTTTTTGTTAATATAGATCTAAGAGTATTTTTTGTTTTAAAAGTCGTTCTTGTGTTGTATTTATTTCCTACTCTTTTAATTGTGTCAGAAATACCGCGGATGTTAGGAATTGTGAGGTTAATTGTTTGAGAGATATTATTGTTGTTATTAATAACTTGTCTGTTTTGTCTGGTATCAAAAGTTTTAAACGATTTATCTATGAAATTTTTTGGGTAATTGTTTTTTATTAAAATGTCCTTGATGTGATTTGTTTCTTTTTGTAGTGTATCACTGTCGGTACAAACAAGTTTTGCTCTGTCATATAAACTTTCAATTACTCCTATTTTGACTGATTTTGAGTAATTAGAAAAGAAATTGAGATACCTATCTGTGTTTGTGTAGTAAAATGTAAACTGTAGTTTTTAATGTGTATTGTTTTAATATTAAAGTGTTGAGGAATGGCAATTTATTCCCCCTCTCCATCTCTAAAGTAAACTTAGTTGTAAGCTTTCGAGAATTTATATCTTGTTAAAAATATTTAGATCATCAATGCTATGTTGCCATATAGCAAAAATATCCTAAACACACTTAAGTATTTCACATACATTTAACACATTTAAGTATTTCAATACACAATCAGTATAGTAAACAATACAGTAAACAATACAGTAAACCACCTATATATATTATTTGGTAGTATGTCACTGTCATAAAAACTATTATTGTCAATGTAAGTATCGTTAACATATACAAAAAAATATATTTTCTTCTTATCTTTATATATAGAAATTAATATATATAATTTTTTAGATTCGTTTTGAAAACGGGGGGAGAAGAGCCCCGGAAACGTTAACGTTAAAAGTTTGTATTTATTTTAGAACATTTTTATATTTTTAAAATTTTGTTCGTTTATTTATTACAAAAAAAAAGAATCACTGACAAATTTGTCCCCGTTTGGTTTTTTTGTCTTTACCCAGTGATTATTTACATAAGAACAGATATTTTTTATTTTTTTTGAGTTTTAGATTGTGGCAAAAAACCCAAAAAAAAAAGAAAAAAATAAACAATTACCGTTGTATCCAGAAAAATGCACCGTACGGTTCGGATTGTACGCCGCTGGTATTACTGGGCCGCATTTCTTTAAAAATCAAGCTGGAAAGCACGTTACTGTTATTGGGGATCATTACAGAGCGATGATCAATGACTATTTGTATCTCTTATCTGTGTGTTTCTCATTCTATCCACATTTATCACCCCTGCTACTCTTCTTAGATATTTTTATCGCCTGTATTTAATTTGCTCTGCCTCCGCATCCAGGATTCAGTTGTTTTAAATAGTGTAGAGCGGGTCTTGTTGAGCAACTTTGGGCGAAAAAAAAACAAAGCGTTCTCTTATTTTATCGGAGCCCCGGACAGTAATTGACAGTCGCGCTATGCATTCCCCTCCCATAACGCCTTCATTTCGCCATTTACACTTTTGTTGTAGGTTTAGTTTTCGAGATATTTCGATTGCACAACTTGCCCCTATGATCAACTAGCCCCGCTCTACTTTACTTTAAATTTTGTCTGTCTGGCTATTTCCTTGTTGCTAAAAAAATTCTTGTTCATTGTTTGGTATAATCCTAGTGCTTTTTTTCTATCCTTTTTGTTATATCAATTGCTTGCGTTCCATTTTCTTGTAACGTCATTACCATGTGTTTAAATGTACTCACTTAGTTTATTCTAATTCCATCTAATTCTATGTTTAGTTCCTTCAGTTCGTCTTCCATCATCATCACTTTAGTTTTGCTTTTGTTGATCTTTATTCCATTCCTTTCCGGCACTTCGTTCCACACTATGTTATTTCTGGCCCTTTATTATCTCTACCCCACTGAAATTTTTGTATTCTTCTGTTTAAATTCCTTGTGCTTTAATCCATAACTGTTTTGAATAGCAGATGGCTCAAACATCTCCCTAGTCTTAGTCGTCCCTTTGTCTTGAATCTCTAAGATTATTGCATATTATTATCATTTATTATCATCTCATATTACTGCTAATAACTGAAATGGTGGTTTTCTTATATATTTTTATCAGAACATACTGTTTATAATTATCGATTGTTAGTAGTCATTGTTATTTGACTTCTAACATGTAGTATAATTCATTTTAGTAAATTAGAAGATGCTCGAATATTCAGCTATGTTCTATACGTCTAACTGTAATACCTTAAAAGATTAACTGAACTTACCCTATATAACTCCTAACTCTGAAGGAAACGTTGTTTTCCTTCAGAGGTTTATAGTAGGCTTTTCTAAAAATGATTTCATTATGCTTACAACGTGTATATCTATCAGAAATTCTTATTTAATAATGCAGCATGTCTACTTCCTAATGCACGAAGCGTCTTCATTTCGTTGTTATAAAGGCTTTTATTAAGAGTATAAATGCAAAATTCTCATTAAATATGCAAAACCGGGAAGAATTTCAGACAACAGACTAATTTTCTCGGTATTAATTTGCTTTCCTTACAAATTGTAAATGTCAATTCGTTGGGATCTTTTTTATTTCCTTTGAATTTATTAAGTATTTCTTATTTCAAGTATTTAATTTGTTTTACTGTAATCAGTACATTTATTTTAATCTGTTAGCCACTTCGAACTGTTTTATACCAAAGGTATAAGTATTAAACATATTTGTGAATAAAGAAATTGTTAGATTGGTCCATGGCATGAACCATGTCGTAGTAAATCATTACCTCTTTCAGTGCATTTTGCCCGTTATGATATACCGAAACATGGTCATCACAATCAGTTCAAAAACTGCGGGTAGCATGGATGAGAATGGAAAGGTGTATGCTGGGCATTACAAGGTGAGACAGAAAGACCTGCACATGGATCTGATAACAAAAAAGGATATGTGAACATAAAGAATTTATTTCGACGACAACGAGGACACATTTACAAGAAATGGAGTAAATAATTTCCACAACAACAATGATTGGGCAGTAAAAAATCCGCATGCTGTGAAAAAAACCCATTTTCATCACAGATTTCCAGTAAATGATTGGGCTGGCGTAGTAAATGGCATACTGATTAGACCTTTCTTTCTTCCACGTCGACTGATAGCTAAACATTATTTAGACTTTCTTCAAAACAATCTGCCACAATTATTACAAGATGTTCCTTTAAATGTTAGATAGAATTGTGACTTCTACATTTTACCGCCACATTTTACAAGCTCCGCCACAAGTTCACGAACATTTAAATAATGAATTTCCTAACAAATGAATAGGGCGTAACGGACCCATTTCTTGGCCCGCACGCTGCCCGGATTTAACACCCTGCGATTTTTTTTTATGGGGTTATTTAAAAAAGTTAGTTTATCATGATGGAGAATTAAATACTGTGAAAGAATGGCTTGTGATGTTAGTCGTGGACACTGGGATTTTATTTTTGACGTATGTAATGAATCATAGATACGCCAAGCAAGATTCTGTGCTAACCGTACAAATAGGGAGAATTTTGAAAAATGTTTGTTATACTTTAATATAAATGATGTTTGCTACCGGTAGAAACCTCAACTTCTCAAAAGAGTCTTGTGAAATGTTTTAATGAAATATTATTCAGGTATAGTCCGTTTCAAGATATTTCGTTGCTCTTCGGCAAAATGTTAATTGCCCCAATAAATCTCAATAAAAATATTCCTAGTTTCTTAAAAGGCGCCACAGCTGGAGTGGTTTAACTTCTGAATAATTTTGGGAAAAATAATATATAGTTAAATTATGATTTTATTTTTTTGCCTTATCACAGTTATTTCTGAGTTTATTTCAGTAACCCGGAGCTCGTATTGCCAACAAGTTACTGAATCGCCAAGATTTTGCGAATGATATTGGAAGTGCTTAGTATCACCGCTTTTTGGGCTGAAGCTATTGTGCCGATTGTGTTAGTTATCCCAAAAGATTTCAGTGATCCTTGCAGTGTTTGCTCTCTATGAAACCATTACTCGATATGATTATAGGTAAAATTTGAATTTGTTAGTCCATATATTTCTTTCAGTTCATGGCAAAGTTCTTGGTATTTTATTATTTTTTCTCTTGCCTTTCCTTGCCTATATTATCGTCTAGAGGTATTGCAACATCAATGATTGTTCCTTGCTTATCATTTTTATTTGATTAAATTATTATTATTATGTATGATTAAAACATCGTTTATTGGTTTGTGTATTTTGAATTTACTAGCACAATAAAAACAAATAAATACATTTATCATTTAGTACAATAAAAAATATTAACTTAATTTAGTTATACATTTAATTCGGTTTCGCTCTTACTGTCACTTTGATCTACATTAATAATAAGTGGTTCTATATTATTAGTACATGATACAAAGGAAACTTCTATTTTAATAACATGGTTAATCGAATTTATCCAACTTTCTTTGGGAATACAATCTACAACCTTCCTAATTAATCTTCCACCAGTTGCACTTAGAGTCGGAGAAATGTTTTCTGCTCTAACATTGGATTTTAGCTGATGCTACATAGAGTAATATGGGGAAGGCGTAAAACCGTATGTCCCATATCGGCAACAATGGTATTACATACATATTCCTTTTTAATATTAAATAACTTTAATATTTCTAGAAGTTCACATTTTTTATATGTATTTTCAAAGTATATATGGTTTTTTAACATCTAGATCTGAATTTTCAATTTAGTGTTATTTGCAGTAGGAACTTAATTTTTTTGGCGGTTATGATAACTAGCATTGCCCATTGCAATTAAGATTTCATTAGACGCATTGGGCAAAAGGCTATTTATAAACCAATCTTCAAAAAGTTCTGCTGTGGTGTCGTCATGGTAGTCCAAAGATGAATGTTTAATATTTTTGGAGGACAACCGTAAACAATTTGGAACCCATCCTCGGAACCAGCATGTAAAATTGTAATTATTTATTTTCCCTTGTTCGCTGGGGCTTTAGTTTAACATTTTCTTGGCGTATCTACCCATCCTGTTGCTAGGGTCTCATGTGTATCGAACCATGTTTCATCAAGGAAGATAATGAGAGGTTTTTCAACTCTGTATTTTTTATAGAATTTGAGTAGTCAAACCGCCATCGTCGCAATCGTTGTGATTTCATTAATATGAGTCTTTTATTAATGGCCCAATATGCAAAACCCATTTGAGAGCTCCAGAGGCTAGTTCTGCGGCAAATAATTTTGGTTTTATCTTTCCTCAGTCGCTGTTGCAATGAATGCAATGTAGGCACAGTTTGCTCTTCATACATAGCATAAATTTTGCTTCGAATTAAGTCTTTGTCGCTTTCGTAAACATATTTGCTTTTACCAGAACCACTACGGACTTTTTTGGATTTAACTGGCTTCGTCACAATATCTTTAACTGAAAGAAACATACACATTTGTAACAATTTGCTTAGAATTGGGCGATAAATCTTTTCTTTTAAAATTAGCACTACTGGAGCCACAAAGATCATAATTTTGCCAAGAACTCCACATTTTTAGCACGTTTGGAATAACAAAAAATACGATCGAAATTATAGAAATGGACTGTTTAAGAAAATAATGCAAACTAAACTAAAATATTTCGATATGACTAAACCAGGTTTAACATTAGTTTTATATTTTTATCTGTTATTTTATTAGGCCCTGCCGTGTTTACGTTTCTTGCAACATTCCCGGGTTTCGTTACGGCAGGGGTTGTTAAGAGTTTACTGCAGCCAATCGGTCATCGATATATCTTGAAACGTACTCTACTTAAATGATATTTTTATCATGAAATCGTAAAGAAAAATTACTTGGTATTTTATAATGCTAAAAGAATGCTTTTATAGCATTAAATGTAGGCATGTCGCCTGTTTATTGTCAGTTCAAAAATAAGTGTGAAATGAGTTTTTTTACAAAACTATAATAAAAATGGCTCTTTGTCCATTGGACATTCTACCGATATGAATTACACATTTGACGTTATTTCACTAGTCATGTCAAAAAATCTAATATGAAGAACATGATTGAGGGATTTATATCACCATAGATCGTGATTTGAAGATTGTAGACTTTTCCATCGAGTAGAAAAAATCCAAAATTGTTGTTTCTTTTATCTCAGGCTGATAACTTTACAAATTGCTCTCGTACTTATTCTAATGGAATTGTATGCTGTACAAGTAACTGAAGAAAAAAATATCAAATAATAAAGTGATTGGATTGGGTTTGAAATTCCCAACGGTGTCGGCAGTTGTATTGATTAAGCCGTTGACTGCATTTTGCCGGGCTAAGCACAGTATTTAGTATACCGTTACAAATGTAACAAACAATCTAGCCCTGCATCGAAATAGAGAGCAATTGTGTCAATATTTGCAATGCAATCAGGGCATGCCGACCGAGCTGGTGCCGCAGCAAAAGGTGGTCACTGAAATATTCAATATCGGAACCGATATTGCTTAAATCGAATGTCTTCAGATACCGGGTCAGGAAATGCGTCATTATTGTTTATCTAGGGATTGGCGATTACATTTTCTCTTGACGAGGAATGTTGTGCCAGAAATTGGTATTTCTATGCGGTTTTCGGAGTCACGTAAATTATCACGTGACCGGAAATATCTTAAATATATGATATCAAACAGGATTTATTTACAATATCTTATCAAGCTTTACACGGAAAACATATAGGTAAAAATATTCAAATTTTTTAATCGTTTTCTACATTCCACGACTTTAGTTCTAAAAGTAAAGATACAGTACAATAGCATAAAATTAGTTCATGAAGTAAATCGATCCAACCTTAATAAATAGTTATACTTTATTCAATTTGATAACTTATTCGCAGGATGAATATCAAAAATCCGTAATTTTTTTTCGTAATTGTCAATGGAATGTGAATATGATAGTTGATTATTGTTGACCAATTTAACGTGACGCAATTTATAAAAAAAAAACTCCCCGGCGTAATTTTATGAAAAAACGCAAAAGATATCACACAGAATAATCGCAATATAACATTGCAGTGTATTGCAGTGTATTGATATATTTTGTATATTGCATATGTGTATTATTTTGTATATGTGTATTGATAACATTGATATTTTATTTGTAAATGTTTGAATATATACGGTGCTAGCCAAAAGTCCCCTCCCCCCTTTATCTTTTGAACGGTTATACTTAAACTAATGAAATTTGGAATGTGAAAATCACTGGCCTTAAACTTCTTTTCTAGTGATAACTGATGACGTAATCATCATAGACGACGTCACAGTGCCATTGTGACCAACCATTTTCAATTTTTTACAATTCTGTGAAAAAATGACCACTAGAATTGGTCAACGCCAGATTATTTAAAAAGAATTTGCTTTAGTGACGAAAGCACTTTCTGCCTCAATGGAAATGTGAACACTCAAAATTTAAGGTATTGGAGTGATACAAATCCTCACGTGTTTAGTGAGAAACATACACAGTTACCAGAAAAAGTAAATGCCTGGGCAGGTATTCTGGGAAACCGCATAGTTGGGCCTATATTTTTGAATGGCAACTTAACCGGTAAACCGTACCTCGAGATGAACGCAGATGAATTTGATAACTTTGAAATCATGTTCCAAGTAAGCCATGCCATGTGCTGCAGTAAGACATTATTTGGATCAGGAATATCGAATAGATGGATTGGACGACGAGGTCCGATAGAACGGCCGGCCGGCTCGGTCACCGGATCTTACACCTTTGGATTTTTATCTGTGGAGGGGGGGGGGACCTTAAATCTAAAGTATATGCTACACCTGACAGTATTAATTGATCTTACACCTTTGGATTTTTTTTCTGTGGAGGGCACCTTAAATCTAAAGTATATGTTACACCTGACAGTATTGATGTTTTAAGACAACGAATTGTTGAAGAGTGTTGAGCAATTTCCGCTGCAACATTTGAACGAGTGCGACAAGAGTTTATCGGATGTTTTACTGTCAGGAAGTAGGTGAAGTATATTTTGAACATTTACTGTAAGAGCGGACTTACTTATCACTCTGTATTAATTATACGCTAAACTGAAATTGTAGTATTTATTTATTTTTTTGCGTCAAAACTACTTTAAACCTAAACAAAATTAGTATGGTTGAATAGGTCTTTTAAACACCTTTCAAATGAAGTGTCACTTGCCATAGGATTCCGTTGAAAATTATCGGTCACAATGGCACTGTGACGTCATCTATGAGGATTGCGTCATCAGTTATAAAAATAATATATTTTATTTTCAAAAAATACCTTAATACACCAATACTACAAAAATTGAATTCCGATGGATCGATATAAATAAGGCAAAAATAGACATTGCCATTGTTAGGAAAATTTCTCCTATTTTCATACCTGCTTTCCGCAGAAATTGCTGCATTTTGGATACACGTTCTAAGGAAACTTTTTGTTCAAAAAACTGAAAAAAAGTTTGGTTAAATTTCCGAAAATTCTCCTTACACCCTGTATAGATTAACTTAAGGTCTATAGATATTTGTACGAACTCAAACCTCTATATTCTATAATCCTTTTTCAGAGTTATCAGAGGAATATTCTATCATACAATCATTCTGTGTATTTAAATATAATAGATGTAATATAGATATAATATAAATATTGGAATTGGAATATTGGAAGATTGGAAAGATGCTCTAATCCATCCACTACATAAGAAAGGAGATAGAACGGATGTAAACAACTATATAGGGATGTCTGTTCTCCCAGTTTGTTACACGATTCTATCTCAATGTCTACTAGACAAAGCACAGAGACAGTTAGAACCTAACATTGGTGAATATCAAGCAGGTTTTCGACCGGGCAGATCCTGAATCTGAAGTTGATTCTAAGACATCAAAAACTGTACAATAAAAATCTCGTCTGTACATTTGTAGATTTCAAAAAAGCATATGATTCTATTCACCGCGCATCTTTATTTCGAATCTTGAAAGAACAAGGACTAGATCTGAAAACGCTGGCAATTATTAAAGCAACGTTAACTAACACAAGGTCAAAAGTTAAATTCATGGGTGACATCTCAGAGCCCTTCAAAATTAAAACTGGAGTGAGACAAGGGGATGGACTCTCGCCACTCTTATTTAACTGTGTTCTAGAAAAAGTAATACAGGAGTGGCGTGAAAAAAAGTCGGTCCTGAACATTGACCAGCCCATTAAACTGGAGAGAACCAACATCAAAATTGATTGTCTGGCATTTGCTGATGATCTAGCAATTTTAGCTCAAGATGTATTAACGGCACAGAAACAGATTGAAATCCTAAAAAAAACAGCAGAAAATGTAGGACTCCAAATTTCCTTTGAAAAGACACAATACATGACCTGCAACAGACTAAGAACACCATTTCTAAAAACAAAATATGGTAACATCAGACGAGTCTCTCAATTCAAATATTTGGGTGAAATAATCATGGAAAATGGGTTGGAAAAAGCGGCCAATAAGGGTAGATGTCAAAAAATGGAAACGGCATTGAGACTTACACAAAATATTTACCACAAGAAATGCCTATCTAAAAACACAAAACTGAGACATTACAACACAGTTATTAAGCCAGAATGTCTATATGCTGCAGAAACGCTCATTTTGAATAGAAAGAGGAACATGGAGGACATTGCAAGAAGGAAAGAAAAATCATAAGAAAAATCCTAGACCCCAAACAAATAAATAGCACAACATACCGACTTCGAGAAAACCAAGAAATTAAACAATACACAGATATACATAGCGATATGAGAAAAAGAAGACTTAAGTTTTACTAGCTTAACTAGACAAATAGTCGAATTTTATGAAAATAGGAGTAGAGCTAAAGTAGAAATAATTAAATGGATTGCTGCAATTAAAGAGGACCTAAGATCAGCAAATATTACACAAAGTGAAATTCAGGATAGAGGCTGTTTCGGACATAAGGTTAACGTTTGGAAGGTTGGCCAGAGAGAAAAATGTAGGAAGACTGGAACAACTTGGTCTGACGAAAGAAAAAAGCTCATAACAACAACAAACGCCTCTAATTGTACTTCGCGTGGTCCACCAGGGCCCATACGTGAATAATAATAATAATAACAAGTATATTACAGTTCAACATTTGTCTGTATTTATATAGGGTTAGAACGATATAAACAACAAATATATATGTATGAAAATATACAGTGGGCTAGTGGAAAACATTAAAAATATTCAAAAAACAAGGAAAATATTTTCCACGCTCCACGTAAAATTCTCAATCTTTCAGTCGCCATCAAACATCTCCCGGGACCGTTTTCTGGCCTTAAGCCGTCATCAGTCTGACTCGAAACTGAACGTTCGAAAGCAACTGAAGAATTGACCAGGGTCCTGATCATATTAATCGGCCAAATCGGGTGAAAGCAGCATTGAAATGCAGCTCACGCCATCCGGTGGTTCGTAACAGTACTACTGTGTGAAACCGTTCGGACATATATGCTCGTAATAATCATTTGGAACATATAGGTGACTATTGCATATTGGACTTTCTGTATTTGTGGCAGTTTGGTGTAAGTATTACGTCATTTAAGAAATAGTACATGGTCAAATATTAATAAAATATAGAAAAAAATCTTCGATGTGGCTTCCGGAGAGACGTTGCTTCTCTCGTCTCTTCGACGTCTATTAGATCAGATAAGAACTATCTGTACAGTGAACACATTGAAAATGTTGACCTTGATTAACTTGAAGAACTTGATCTTGTATTACATCCAGTTATACCATTGAGGTAAATTTTACATCTAGACTCCTATGTATGTAAGTGTAAGACCCTGCGAACTCTGTATAAGACAGCTATCGCAAAGTGGTAATCTCCAGAATCGCCCGGAGGAATTTATGGTGTCGCTGGACTTTAAAGCTCTTTTTTAACACTCATCAATCATCAATCAGCCCTCTGCATCCACTGCTGGATATAGGCCTCCCCCATTTCTGCCCACCGTCTTCTATCTTGAGCACTTTGCATCCAGTTTGTGGTTATTCTTTTGATATCGTCCGTCCACCGCGTGGACTTGTCAGCTCTTGGTCTTGGAGTTCTTTTGTCAGCTCTTGGTCTCCACTCGAGTAGCCCCCTTGTCCATCGTCCATCTGTCGTGCGGGCTTAGCCATGCGGGCTTAGCCACCTGATAGATAACATCTGTGACTCCCCATCCGTTCTCTCTCGTAAGTCCTCATTTCTAACGTGGTCACGAAGTGACACACCGAGCATCGATCTTTCCATCTTACGTTGTGTTATTCTAAGCTTCTTAGCAGATGTGACTGTCAGAGTTAAAGTTTCGGCGCCGTAGGTCATAACCGGCAAAATGCACTGATTAAAGACCTTTCGTTTTAGACAAATTGGGAGATTACTCTTAAATACCTCCCCAAGTCTGCCATATGCAGCCCAAGAGAGCGTGATTCTTCTTATTAATTCGCATGTTTGGTTGTCTCTCGAGATCTGTATTTCAGGACCAAGATATGTGTACCTATCCACCAACTCCACCTCGCAATCACCAACATTAATATTTCCACTAGGGACCAGATTCGTCATAACTTCGTTTTTGATATATTAATCTTTAGCCCAACCTGAGCACATACTTCCTTGAGATCTTCCAGCATTTTCCTGATATCTTGTAGGTTGTCAGACAACAAAGCTATATTATCCGCGAAGCGTAGATCTGTTAGGTTTAAGCCATCTATATTTAAACCCTTTCCGCTCCATTCAAGCACCCCGAAGGCGTATTCCATAACGGTGATAAATAGTTTGGGTGACATAGTGTCACCCTGTCGTACTCCTCTACCGATTCTTATGGGATTGGTGTTTTCGTGCAGTTTTACCATCATGGTAGCATTTTTATATATGTTATATATTAGTAAGTAGTCTAAAACTGCACTTATCTCAACGGTGTCAAAGGCCTTGTGGAAGTCCACAAAGGCAATGACAAGCGGTCTATTGTATTCCATTGATTTTTCTATCACAGTTTTATGGTTGGTTGTGATCATGGAATACAACGCCCTTTGATTTGGTTAATTGTGAGTGAAAGCTATAGTTTGATGTGATTACAGCAGTAACTTTTAGCATATTCTACACTTTCAGTTACATCATATAGACAGTAAAATACTTTGTTTGCAATTATTGGTTCACATGAAGATCATTTTCGGTTATCACTGATCTCCACACATCTCCAAGTAAAAGTAATAATTATGCATAGTGCATTAATACAAATTTTGTAAAATATGTCGAAATCTATACATTTTCGGTAAAAGTAATTAATTGATTTTTTTATTGTTAATAACTGATATTTATTTAACTATTTATAATAGTTAAATATTTTGCAAATTATTTACTAATTGCAAATAAATTTTCAGAATAATAATTCAGAAATTCATTATGGTACAAACTTCAATTTTTTTGCCTCAATCAGTCAATCAAAATTAATTACAGTTCCGTCATTAATTTATTACTGCCTTGTCACCGGAATATTTATTAATTTTTCAACAAAAATCTATTAAAACCGGTTATCCAAAATATGTTGAACATATTTCTAGTTCGTTAGTCTTTCGGGTAGACTTTTTTGCATTACGATTAACGCTATTTCGATTAACGCCCTCTTGCTACACTCTATTAATGAAAAACTAGTTTTGTGATTACATTTTATTTTTACCTCAACAACGCCAGCATGTTATCAGTAATTTAATAAATCAACGGTTAATGTTTTACTCAGATTTTAATTATGATTATATTATATAATTATAATATATGATTATTAGAATATATGATATAAGTACATAATATGATTATTTATATAATTATATTATATGGTTATAACGGGTGTTTTTTAGTGTTTCCGAACGCGCCTCCAGCGTTAACATTTTTCAATACAGTCTGGTAAATTATCATGAAACATCTAACATCATAGCAACGTTGCAAATTTGTTCCAAATGTATTCTCAAAATCTGTGTTCTGTGCTTAAATTTATAGGGCACTTCGGAAATTTTATAATCGCCCAACCGAGGGACGTGTTCGTCGCAGGATCGTCAAATTCCGAAAGCATTTCACGCTGCTCGATATTAAAACAAAAACAAGATAATAAACTGTGCGTTTCGAAGAAAATATAGCTGCTGTTACTGGTAGTGTTGACGAAGATTCAATTTGATCAGTTCGCCGTCGTTCGCATGGAATTGGGCTTTCTTATTCGATTTGGAATTCCGAACATGAATTTGAATATTAGTCTGGTGAAGATGTGGTTTCAACGGGATGGATCCAAATGTAATACAGCCAACGCAACAATAGATTTATTGAGGGAACAATTCGGCGAGAAAATTATTTCAAAGAACGGACCTGCAAATTGACAACCCAGGTTGTGTGATTTAACGCGTTTCGATTATTTTCTTTGGGGTTATGTTAAATATTTGGGCTATGCCGAGAAACCTATTGACTAAGCAACAATTGACGCTTTGGAAGTCAACATAACTCGTACAATTGCGGACGCAAGATCCCAATTGCGTGAAAAAATTATCCGAAATTATATAGACACAACGACCCATAAAAGTGCAACTAACAACGGGTCCAAAAACACGCACATTGGCCGGAATCAATTGACCAATGTTGTAAATTGTTCCTCCTGCTCTCATTCTGCTTTCTCGGAGTATAACTTCTAGCACAGCATTAAAAAATATTGTAAACAGGGGATCACCTTGTCTCAACCCCTTTCTCACTTTGATTTTTTCTGTCGAAAGGTGTCGTACACTACCACTCTCTATTCTGTTTTCCTTAGTGTTATCTTTGTCATTTAATCTTCGGGATTTGGAGAAAATTCAATGCTTGGTACAACTTCCTTCCAATTTCAAGTTAAGTTTCTCTTCATACGAATTGTTCTGTATCATGTTCAGGACGAACACCTGATCACTAGTGAATCTGCCTTTTTTAAACCCTCCTTTGTTCGTGTAAAGATATGTCAAGTCGGCATCTATATGTGTATATAAATATAACATACTATGGCATTAACGTTAGAGATTTTCTTAAAACTACTTTCCGGTAGATCGATTGACGAGGAGCTATTGAATGCCTCGCAAGGTCACCACCCGATGTTCTTTGTGGGCGATTTAAAAAATCGGGTTTACGTTAATCCCGATGTAATTGCCCGTAATGGCTATTGTCGTAATGGCCCGACAATCTCGAAGATCTCATATTACGAAAAGAAATTGTCGATATACCTATACCTCTTATCCGGCGAGAAAACACAATTCAAGGCTTTGTCCGACGTATCCATTACTGCCAGGAAATGAATGGTGAACATTTTGAGTAACTTTTGTTAATAGTTATTTAATAAATCATTTTCAGGGCGAATTCCTGATCAGTAGTGGATCTGCCTTTTTTAAACCCTCCTTTGTTCGTGTAAATATATGTCAAGTCGGCATCTATATGTGTGTATAAATATAGCATACTATGGCATTAACGTTGAAGATTTTCTTAAAACTACTTTCCGATAGATCGATTGATGAGGAGCTATCGAATGCCTCGCAAGGTCACCAAATTTGGCATCACCCGATGTTCTTTGTGGGCGATTGAAAAAGTCGGGTTTAAGTTAATAAGCCCGAAAATCTCGAAGATCGCATATTACGAAAAGAAATTATCGATATACAATTCAAGGCTTTGTCCGACGTATCCATTACTGTCAGGAAATGAATGGTGAACACTTTGAGTTACTTTTGTAAATAGTTCTTTAATAAAAAAAATTTGTTTAAAATTTATTGTTTTATTTTTAAATCTGATATTGGCAAATTCAAAGTACTGTTATCATTAAAAAAAAATCAAGTTAGAATTATATATATTATTTATAAAAATCTCAAAGCGTTCTCGAGATATCTGACTGTTTTCATATATAATAGCGACCCAGTATATATATTATCAATATGTAAAAAGGCATATTAGCATATAACTATTATCAACTTATAATTCATTTTTTAATGGCATTACATACATATGTTTCTATAATTTTATCATCTAATGGTAATCATTTTGGTAAAACATACAAAAAAGTTTAATAGACTAATATATCATTGATTAAAATATAATGCATAGCGTTTTAAGTAACTTTAATAATCCCTTTAGGGTATTATCCAACACCTTGCATGCACATACCAATATTACTTCGCCATATCGTATATAACTGGAACAAGCAGGTTAGGTGCATTTGTCGAAGGAATATATACGTGGCAGGTTCTAATTATATGATTTATTAACTGCAATGGGTTTGTTCTATGACCTATGTGTTATTTCACATGAATCTGTCTAATAATAACTGAGCAATGGGAATATTATCACCTCTAGTAGGGTCTACATATGTCCTTATTTTGTATCCACACGAGAATATATTGCTACTTTTACTACACATTATGAAAATGATAAATCCCACTACTGAAAATCATTTTTATGCGAATAAATGTTATAACATTTTAAAAAAGGAAAAAAAAGCAAACCGTTGTGATAATAGGTGTTTCGGTCAATAATGTCTAATTTTTTGCATAATTTGGGCGTTTATTTCGGCAACAAAATAAATTACCTTAATAATCAAAGTTCTGGCCGTCGTTAGCTATTTCTTTTTCCCATCTTTCTGGCACAGAATGCATTCCGTGTCAAAAGAACTTTTGGTTTTTTGAGGCCAGCCATTCATCAAGCTATATTTTTACTTCCTCGCAAAAATTTGTTGTACTAAAAGTCCGTGCTGCATAGATCGAAATAAGTACTAGTCTGAAGACGCTAAGTCCGGTGAATATGGAGTGTGGGTTGTTACGTCCCGTAACTTTTTCCAAATAGTTTTTTAGACATTTTGCAACATGGCGCCGAGCATTGTCATGTTGAAAAATTCCTTCATCATGTCTTTGGACATATTTTGGTTGTTTTTCCTTATCAATTGTTGTAGGTACCGAATGCCAGTATCGGTTCACCACCATTCAGCAGTTCGTAATACACAGCTTCCTTACTAACCGACCAAATACATAGCAAAGCCTTCTTTCCATCACTGGTTGTAACGATGGAGACTGACCTGGATCTAACCATGATGTTTTGCGCTGGGTTGTCAAAATAGATCTACTTTTCATCATCTGTTACAATTCGATGCAAAAACCTTTTCCTTTCTGTGTGGCAAGCACAGCGATGCAAATTTCGCAAGTGGTTTTTCGCTTTTCAATGTCTCTTTCCTTCAGTTCATATGGAACCCTACTTTTTGTCTTCGAAAATTGGCCAACTTTCAATACTTCTGCCAATTGCTTCGACGTATGAGTTGAGTCTTCATCCAATAATCTTAGCAAATCTGCGCCTTCCAACTTTTTCTGCTCTTCTGGACGGCCCTTGTCTTTTATATCAAAATCTTTTGGGTTGAATCATGTTCACCTTAAGCTTCAACTAAGAATTGATATCTTTCCTCAAATAAAAGAAGTTTATTAAAGCTCTCCGCAAAACGTCGTTTTCTGGTACATCTCTGTATCATCTGTAGATAATGAGAATTGATATCGAACTGATCTTTAATGTCTGCCGTGTGTTTACCCTCTAAAATGCCATAGACATCAATCTATGACATACTAAACCCACAAATGCATTAGTAATGCCATCTCTTAGCAAAATCGGTTTTTAGTAGACCACAGAAGTAATGGTTAGATGACCTTGAGAAGAAACTAGAGTTTTTTCCAGGTTGCCCAAGATAGAAATAACCCAAAGACTGAAGGGAAGTTTTATATCCAGGAATAAATTTAGAAGGGCTGTTGAAAAAGAACCATGCTCTATACAATATTAAAATATTGTAATAAAAATAGGATAGATAGTAAAATCTGACTATCATCGATGGTTTGGTCGAAAATTGGTTGGATCCTTCTGGATCTATCATTTTCATCGTCACTTTTATTCTTAACCTTATTCCCTTGTGCAGGCAATTTGACATTATCTTCCACTTTCTCGTTGTTGAACACCGTATGTCATTCATCTGTGTAATTATTGAGTTCTTCTGTCATATCATTAAATCCTTCTCCACCCATTTGCCGTACTAGGTTAATTCTCATTGCCAGGTGCGAGTTAATGTCAAGAGGGTCTTCAAAATTACCAAAGACAAATTCTTCAAGTCTCGTTTCTGGTTTCAATTCGTCTGTTATTTTCTTTGACACTTAAAATTACATCTGCATAGACTTCAAGCACTCCACGACACCAATATCAGAGGAATCATCCTTGAATGAATCATTTGATTGTGAATCATTTCGAATCCTGCGGGCCATAAATAGCTTTAGAGTTTCAATGACACCTTGATCCAGTGGCTAAAGAAATGACTTCGTATTAGATGACAATAAAACCACTTAAACATTTTCATCTTCTATGACTAATGAGACAAGATGCCCCGTAGTGTTGTTTATTATATATTCAATAAATCGACATTTTCAATGGCAGTTCTTCCTTTTACAAATATATTTTCACGACCGGAATAGAACATCGAAAAAGTTTTTCCGTAAATAAACCGCCTGTAACCCAAGCTTTTCGAGCTGATCAAAAAACAGGTAGGAAGCCTTAGTGTTTGTTTTTAAGGGCACGTGGATTTTGGGCTCGGTAAACAAGTACAGGGTTAATTACTAAATATTGGTAGGAATTATCAACGTCAGTCTGTCCTTAAATGTTTTAAAGCGTAATGCTTTCTTCGCAATTTCATGAATGTAGGTCCGTTGGGGTATTTCTTTCTCTATAAGGTAGGAATTTGCTTAGGATGATAAAGTTTGCCTTCAATAATTTGTTTAAATTCTACTGGAAAGAAGGTAAATCTTTCCATAATTTTTATATTTTTCAAATTACCTGCATTTTGAATTTATGCAACCAGCCCTTTCTTAGTAATGTCTGAATGATTGTGGCGTGTTCATTGTAAAATTGGATTCCAAAATGGTATTAAAAGAATCGATTACAACATGCACAATATTAAAAGAAACCGCTATCATTAATTTGAATAAAAATAACTGTATTGCTATGCCTTCGGTAGATTTAAATGCAATATGGTTCCCGATTCTAAAGGATACAATTAAAAACATTTAAGAATTTCAATAAACAATCACAATCACACGGTAAACCTCACCTATATATATATATATATATATTTTTGGTAGTATATCACTGTCATTAAAAACTAATTGTCAATGTAATGTTTTGTGTGACATACACAAAAAAAATATATTTACTATTCATAATTTATAGATATTAATATCTTTTCATACTTTATAGATATTAATATAATTTATTTTTAGATTCGTTTTGAAAACGGGAGGAGAATACCCGAAACGTTAATGTTAAAAGTTTGTATATTTTTTAAAACATTTTTATATATTTAAAATTTTGTTCGTTAGGCAAATTTATTACAAAAACAGAATCACTGAGAAATTTGTCTCTGTTTGGTTTTTTGTTTTTCCCCAGTGATTCTTTATTTACATAAGAACAGATATCTTTGATATTTTTTGAGTCTTAGATCGTGGCGAAAAACCCAAATAAAGAAAAAAAAATACAGCCCTTTCTTGTTGTTAATCATTTTCTTTTATCCGCTAATTCATTTTGTGATCGTCCTGTGTAGTGCCATCATCAATTTAAATCATTTTTTATCATGTCTTTGACACAATTTAAAGCCTTTCTTACATTAGCTAACAACTACATTCACAGATGTGATTTCACAATCACAGATTAGTACAGTTTTTGGCAACAATTATATGTTTTTTTATATCAGTCACATTAATAATCTTTGATTTTTCACTAATACTGAGCACACATGTCTTATTTTAGATTTCAAAGCCATTTATATGTTATATTTAACTGTTTGTATTTTTTTCAAACTTTTATATATATTTATTTGTGTTTAAATGCAATTTTTTATTATAATTACCGACAAGCTCTTTTTTCGCTGATAATATTAGGTGAACTTTATAGAATCTATAACAACTTTTTCCTACTTATCGAATCAAAATTTGTATTCCGTTTCCGGTGTAGATTTAAAAACTTAGATATTTAAATTTTATTGCATCTATTCCAAACGGTGTCCCAGAAATGGTAATTTTAACCAAGGGGGGTCGATAATGCTACACCGCGCGAGTGTGGAACTCAAAGAATGATATTTCTTGAATTTTTAAAGAAAAAATCGTCAATAAGAATGAATATATTGCCAGTAGATTGGCAAATAAATTCCGTTGGTCTTTAGAGTACAGTAAAATATAAAATACACATTAAAATGTCATAAATTATGTATTGAGCATTGTCAGTTAGATCCCCCTGCCACTTTTTTCCAAACATTATGACGCATTTGGAAAACTAGTGAATTCAATAGAGCAATACATCCAAGAAAAAATCATGGTTAAAAATAAACGCTTCTGCACACTTAAAAACCAGGTTTTCACCCTAAAAAGTGTTTCTGTCAGTACAGTGGGATTTTACAGGAATTATTCACCATAAAGTTTTGAATCTTAATAAAAACATCCTAACTACAATCCTAAAAAACAAACAAGTGCAGGCTGTCAAGGGTTGTTTAATCGAAAAGGTTTTATTCTGCAGCATGGTAATGTAGGATCTCAAAGTGTCAGAATGAGTGGTTGCGATGGTTTCCTTTTTAATGATGGTTAAAAATAATCCTATAATTCGGAGAGTAGTTGGAATGAAAAGAAAGTCAGAAAGTAGAAAGATCACTTATTCCATCAGACAATTTTAATATCAACGTTCTTAATTTCCTATAAAGGATGTTTCCTATAAAGGAGATTTCCTATAAAGGAATCCTATAAAGGATGAATACTCGTTTTGGTTTTACTTAGGAGATAATTACAATGGGTAAGGTTGGATGTGTTGTCAAGTTGATTCGGCTCTAAGAAGGTATACAAAAATACCGAACCTGATAGAATCGACATGTCTTTTTGCGATTATAAATTTCTGTTTCATGAAAGCAAATTACTAAACTTCACAAAATTCTAATATTTCTGTTAAATGAATAACGAATATCATAATTATGATATAATTTATATAACGACATTCTATTTGAAAAGGCAGCATTTCCATTATAATGCAAATTCGAAATCGACCCTCAATTTTTCAGTAAAAATGCGCCAAAGAAATCCCTGATAAAACGATATCGAACGAAAGGATCTAATATTTCCGTACAAATGTCGGTGTCAAATATTCATTATAATTTTTCATCTCACTCTTCTTTTTTCACATCCAAATTTCGTTTTCTTCTTAAGCTTTTAAATTTTTTAAAATTTTATACGTAAATAAATTTATAATATATACATATATATATATATATATATATATATATATATATATATATATATATATATATATATATATATATATATATATATATATATATATATATATATATATATTATATATATATATATATATATATATATATATATATATATATATATATATATATATATATATATATATCACCAACCCGTGTCAATCCACTGCAGGATGAAGGCGTCTTCAGCATGCTTCCAACTCTCGCGGTACTGAGCTCTCGTCTGACATTCGGGTCCAATATACTTAAGAATGTCATCAGTCCATCGTGTTTTCGGTCTTCTCCGTGGAAGTTTGCGATCAAACGGTATCCAGTCCAGGACCGCCCTGGTCCATCTTTCGTCCCATCGCCTCGCTACATGGCCTGCTCACCTCCATTTCAATTGCTTTATTCTTCCAATGATGTCACTTACTTTCGTTTGTTCTCTGATCCATGTGCAGGTCATTCCATCCTGTCTAGTAATGCCAAGCATACATCTTTCCATTCCCCTCTGTGCTACTCGAAGTTTTTGAACTGACTGTAATGTGAGTGTCCAAGTCTCACTTGCGTACGTAATAACGGGCAAAATATTTCAGAGTCAAACATTTCCAGTGAGACCATTAATTTAATGAAAAAACGCCGGACAATGAAGAATGCAGACATTCCTTTTGGCAGGGTCGAGTACGTTGAGCTTTGCAAAACTATAAGAGAACGTATTCGAGAGGAAACGCGCCGATTCAACATGCAGCTTGTGCAAAAAACTCTGGAAGAAAACAGGGGAATTAACAAAGCTAAGCAGAAGCTAAGAAAGAAAAGGACACGAATGTTTTCCTTAATGCGTGAGGATGGTACAATATGCAGGGAACGGATGGAAATGTTAGAGGTTATCCGAAGATTTTATTTAAAGTCAAAATAATTAATAAAATTAATAATGAAAAAAATAATTAAAGTTTTGAAATTTTACAGTGCAAAAAGTACTGTAAAACTTCATATTTCGGTCCAATTTCAGAACAAATAGCTCGCTCTTTGAGGAAACATAATTTGCAAATAGCGTTTAAAACCACTCAGTCAACCAGTAAATTAATTTTTAATGCCAAAGATAAAACATCAGCAAATACAAAATGTGGAGTTTGTATGTTAAGTTGCAACTAGTGCAGTAGCCGGTATGTTGGACAAACCGGCAGAAATTTTCAGACCAGATACAAAGAACATTAATCTGCATACATATTAAAGAAACAACACTCTAATTTTGCGAACCATTTCATAGATACCGGACATATATTTCCCGAGATTACAAATTTGAAAATTTTAAATACAGCGCCCAAAAGCAAAAAATGAAACATTTTAGAAGGTATTGAAATTTATAAAAATAATAAAGATCCGTCTAGACAGCTATTAAATGATCAGACGGATCACCGAAATTCCCCACTATTTAAAATATTGTAAAATTTTTTTATTGTAAATGTTGTTAATTGTAAATTTATATTGATTATTCTAATCTGAAAAATACATATACCAGGATTTTTATTTATTATAAAAAATACGGTTTACCGCTCAGAAATGTAAGAAAATGTTTTCGGATGAAGACCAATAACATTAAAATTAAAGCTCTTGAGGGTAATACGGAAATTTTATGTAGCAATTTAAATTCTGGAGAGAGCTGTACTATTGCCGTATTTTGTATAATAAGAAACTGTCCGTAAAAAATAGAAATAAGGTTTTAAAATGTATAAAAATATTTTCAAATATACACTTGCAATTTTAACTAGCAAAATCTATGCTGGAGTAGTAATGTTTATTTGCATATTATTAGTTCCTAGCGTATTTAAATTGTTTGTGTTCAGATTCGCTTCAATTTACCTTCAGTTAAAGTTGACTCAATTTGAAAAATTCGGTCGATAAATTGTATTTATGCCACATTATGCTTATTCATTTCAAAAAAGGCAAGAACGCTGTCCAAACAATAAACAAGAGTGGTGCTATTTATGGATATCGACGAAATAAAGGCTATAATACCCGAAGATCATAGCACCACGACACGTGAGATAGCAGATAAGTGACAAAAAAAGTTTACGTCTGCCGATTTGATGTGTGCATTGCTCACGCAATCAGTGAGCGAAATCTGCTGTATCAAATTTCTTTATGTCATCTTTTGCTGGAAAAAAATCTGAGACTTCATTTCTGAATTTAACGATTTAAATACTACGAAAGACGACCTTCAGCAGAATAATATTATAGTTTGTATTTAGTGACATTGGAAGGTATCTATAGACTTTGAGTTTCTTCAACGCAACCATACCACCAACACCGATATCTACTATTCACAATGTCTACCCGGTAAAAAATGTTCAGCTTCCATTGGGATATTTTGTCCCATCTATCTTACTCACTGGCCATCGCACCCACATCTGCTCCACTCCCTTCAAAATTTTGTAATAGGGTAATCTTTTAAATAAGAAGATAGTGAAAGATAACCTGATGACAATTTTTTGATAAGAAAAACTATAATTTATGGTACAAAGCCTTTATGAATCTATCATTTCGTTGGTCAAAAGTTGTGTATAATAATGTTAATTACATTTGTTGTATATATAATATATATTGTATATAATAATGTTAATTACATAAACTATATGCATGTCTCTCTCTCTCTCTCTCTCTCTCTCTCTCTCTTTAACAAATCCCTAAGAATTTTCCGGAAAACCCGATAATATTCTTTCCAGGTTTTTGTTCATTGAAATATTTGTTCAGAAATAAAAAAAATAAAAGTTATTTCAGATATCGGCAACCCGATCCGAAAAAAAGCACTGTATAAATTTTTCCTGTTCCGTTTCCAACCTTCGTTCTATCTTCAAAATACAAGTATTTTGAGGCAGCAAAAGCTTTCAAAGAATAAGGGGTAAGTGGCGGATATATCTTTACACTGTTATCTCGTTTTAGCTTTATGGTAATATGATATATATCCTTATTATTGCAGTTAGGTTTCATCAATATTTGTTCATAATATCGATTCATGTATAGAAAATATTATATAAGCCGTAATTTTTTAAAGTTGTATTTTTTCTTATTTCGAGATATTCAAGGATTTGCGTTTGAATCAGTTTAAAAATATTTGCAAATGTTAATTAGTTTAGGTGGTGTTTTTAATGTTATAAACCTGTTAGCTCTTGTTATGCAATAATAATTCTTTACAGAATTTTTTTATGAAAATAATAATAATAAAATCCAGTTGCGAGAGAGGGCGTTGGGGCGCCGCCTCCAGCATTTATTACAGTAAACAATTTTTCAGAGCAAAACACCATATTTTATTTGTGTTCAGTTTCTTTCCTTCCTTTAACTCATTTTCTTGGTACACCTCTTGTATATTGTTTCAATAGCATGAAAAGTAAAAAAGGAGGAAGGAGAAAGCAACAAAAAGTTTTCAGCAGCACTTCTCTTTTGTTATAGATCTTGAAGTTTTATACAGTGCCAACATAGTAATTTTGCTGATATGCTTAGCTCTTCCTTATTTTCTAAATAATAAAAATAACTTGGAGCATATTCTTTCATAGTAGTTTTGTGAAAAATTTTCTGCGGTTCATCTCTTGTTAATCTAATCCAGGGTATTTTCAGCCAATTTATAATTTCGACGTCTGTATTTTTTCCTATTTCATATTGCCTCTTCTGGAGATTTGGTTGAGACAAAATCTTCTCGTTTCATTTCATTCAAAATGAAGCTATTTTATTTGCGGCAATTCGTTATTACTTTATAATACTTTTAAGAAGTATATAAATGATCCTTTTTCTTTAATGCAGATTCCATGACTACAAAATCTCTATCGTCTGGAAGAAATGAATGACTCGATTATAGAAATTTGTGGTCAATGACATTTATATTATTTTCAACTGATTGAACAATCCTTAACCACATCAATGCGAGCTTTATATTCCGGTTTTGTCCGGTACACATATCACTGTATGCATAATATAGTTTTGGGTTGTAACATTCTGAATATGTTTCGGGCAACAAGATACTACTTCTTCCGCACCTCTAGATGCTACAGTTTCCTCTCATCCATACATAAAATTTTAAGTACATATTTCACTTACGGTACGCAACAAAAACTGATAATTTGGGATATGAGAGAGCCTTTTGCGGATTAAACCAAAACGCGACATTTTTATCTGGACTCTTTGCTGCTAAATTTAAATCTTCTTTTAAATATTTTCTAGCCATTTCTGTGTTAGTTAAATGGATTCTGTGTTCTTCTATCAAGTTATCGAATCTATCATATTTATCGAATAAGATTCTTGACAGTTATCCATAGGTGGGTGATGAAATTTTAAATTAAATTTTTTTTATTAATTTTCCTTTACATCTGCTCGGTCAGAATGTTGTAAGTTGACGAACTTAGGTCGTCTTGAGGCACGTGTTATTTTTGTAAAAAAAAACCAAAAAAAATTATTATATATATATATATATATATATATATATATATATATATATTATGATTTATAAGCCATCCGACGAGAGGTCGGCAAAAAAAAAATGGGTTGTTTGATTGTTGACTCCTTATTCTTGGCGAGAGAGCATATGTCGATACCCTGATGAGTCTAACCACCAACAGAAGAAAAATGTGCTCTCCAATGTAAGGGATGGGTGGGTGGGGGGTCTTCCTTCCAGTCAAGCAACTAACCATTGCTCATTATGGCGGAAACGTAGGTTGTTGTGCGTTGCACATGAGATTGTGGAACCCAACGGTCGGGGCTGTATAACTTCTGACTACTGTTGTCTCGTTGGACGCAGTCCAAATAAGTAAAAAAACTCGATTTATAAGTCATCCGACGAGAGGTCGACGGAAAAAAATGGGTTGTTTGATTGTGGAGAGGGACTCCCTATTCTTGGCGAGAGAGCATATGTCGGTACCCTGATGAGTCTAACCACCAACAAACGATACACGTGCCCTCCAATGTAAGGGATGGGTGGGACTTCCTCCCGGTTAAGCAACTAACCATTGCTCATTTAAACAACATAGTATGTGCCGATCTTTTTATGCCATTCTCCATCTCTTTGTTAGCTGCATACTCCCCCACCCGTAGAACTTCTGAACTTTCTGGCTAAAGAAGTGATCCACATAATTTTTCAAGTTTTCCAGAGAAATGAAACCTATACCATGTAAGCCGTTTTAAACCGATCTAAATAAATGATAATCGGAGACCGTAGGGTAGAGGGAGAGTACGATGAATTGACTGAAACATCCTAGTCATGTCTTAAAAGCTTGAACAAATGGCCAAAGACACCTGTGATCTAGCACTCTCTCGTTGGAACGCAATGTCCTTTCTGTTAACTAATTCAGAACGTTTATCTATTGTAAATTGAAGCTTATGGTGAACATGTTGTAACTCAAAAAAACTTGTGAACGATTGTTTAAATGCTTTAAAAGTGGGAATTTTGATATAAAAAACCAGGAGCGTCCAGGATAGCCGAAACGTTTGAAGGTGAAGACAAGCATTATGGAAGAAGACTCAACTTATAGGTTGAAACAATTGGTAGAAGCATTGAATATTGCCCAATCCACCATTTATCCACCCAGCGCCTACACGCATTGGAAAAGATCCAGAAGGAAGGAAAATAGTTTTCATATCAATTGAAGAAAAGATACATTGAAAGGCGAAAAACCTCTTGTAAAATTTCCTTTGCCAGACAGAAAAGAAATATTTTTTTCATCGAATTCTGACAGGTGATGAAAAGTGGATCTATTTTGACAACTCAAAGCGCAAAAAATCATAGTTAGACCCAAGCCAGCCTTCAACATCACAACTACTGCGCAATATACATGAAAACAAGACCTTGCTGGGTATGTGGAGGGATAGTAGCAGAGCTCTGCATTAAAAACTGCTGAAACCAGGCGAGACGATTGCTGGCGATTGATACCGACAGCAAGTGATAACATTGAAGGAAAAACGAGACGACAATGGTCGGCTTTATGTTGCAAAATGTGTAAAAAAACTTGTTGGAAAACGTTAAATGGGACGTCCTACCCAACCAGTCATATTCACCGGACTTAGCCCCTTCGAACTACCATTTCGACCGATGCAGCACAGACTTCCAGAATATTAGTTACATTTTTACGAATAAGTGAAAATTTTGCTTGATAAATGGTTGGCTTTAAAAAACCAAAAGCCTTCTTTTTGGTGCGGAATCCGGTCTTTGACAGAAAGATGGAAAAAAACTAGTAACTAACGATGGCTAATACTTTGATTATTAAGGTAATTTATTTTGTTGTAGAAACAAACGCTCAAATTTTGAGAAAATTGACATTATTAAACGAAACATAATACATAAAATAAACAAAATTTTCCTTGTCACACAATATCAAAACTATACACGTCTGATATAAATAAGACTTCTATTTAACGATGCAATGTTATGTAACACTAAAAATGGGACGAACTTTTGCATCAACACAACGGATATTATATGATAAAACATTTTGTTTATTGAAACAGACGCTAAATATTCGTCTTATTCTTTATTCCGAATAAAAAGGCATTGGGTTAAGCCTTGCATAGCACAGAATTTACTTTTTAATGGTCTAAAATAATGAATCATGGCCATCGGCTACTGATAAATCCTGGCAGCGGTTAACGAAAGACTAAGACAGGAACCATCCAGAAGACATGCAGTTTTACCGACCCCCATTTCCTGACGTGATTGAGCGCCTTGTTGGGCTTACTTTTCCTATATAAACAATCATCATTTATTAACCTAAACAAACTTCTATGCTCCGGGCCGGATTTGAAGCAGTGCCTCCTGTTAGTGGGCTAGATCCTAAGCACCCGAGCAATAGCTTATAGCGACACTACTTGACTATATGATCTTTTGTCAACTGAATTCTAATTTTAAAAAATACTCAACTGCCTAGAGAAAAAAGTTTATAAAACTCACTTTATCTCATATTTATAGTCATATTATATTTATAAAAATCAATATTTTATTCAGGCTTCCTTTAAATTAAACAAAAATATACGGTAGATTTGTGTTTTGAAGGATTTCTTATTTCTGAAGTTTATCAAGGCATCTAGGAAAGCTAATCATTTTTACAGTTTATCAAAATTGTAAGGAGGAGAATGTCAAGTTTTCAATAAGTTCAAGACTCAAATCCAATCCATTTATAGCCTATCTTAGAAGAGTATGGACTCTATCAGGTGTCTTCTGGAACCAGTTTCTAGCCTTATAACCGTCATCAGGTAAGCTCGAGCTGAACTCAACGAAAGAGGGGGTAACACACGAACCCATGTTGGGGCACCACGTAAAGTACGGTTGAACGATCTCTGAAATTGAAGTTTATCAAAACATCTAGGAAGGCTAATCATTTTTGAAGTTTATCAAGGCTTGAGAAAGAAGGAAAATATCCAGTTTCCAACAAATAAAAAAAATATTCTGAAATACCAATTTTTAATCACATTGCCATAGAAATTGGCATTTATTTCACCAATGACACGAATAAGGTTGGTTTTAAGATGATTGAGTGTTTGTAGTTTATTGGTGTAAACCAATAATTTCACATAATCCCAGAAAAAAAGTCAAATTGAGTTAAATTACATGATATTGGTGGCCAAGTAAAATCGGTAGTTCTTAACATTCGAAAGCCATTAAACTTTTCTCTCAATAAAGTGATTGTGTCACGATATGTATGACATGTTGCACCATCATCCAATCCCCGCCAAATAAAAAATAGTATTCATGTTTCCGTAGTGTTTTTGATTGACACAAACTGCATAATTTTTGTGGATGTAAAGTTGTTTCAAGAACAGCATGTGGGTTTTCTTCAATCGAAATGCAACAATTTTGCTTATTTACGAAGCCATTTAACCAAAAACAAGTTTCATCCTTGAAGATGATTATTTTCATGAAATAATGGATCTGTTTGAAGTTGCTCTAAAGCCTAATCTCTACGCACCAAAAGGTCATTTGATCTGAGTTCTAGGGTTAACTGAATTTTATAGCTCTTGAAATGCAAATATTTATGAAGAATATTGCATATAGTGTCGTAAGAACGCACAACTTATTGAGGATAGCAATTCTTGAAAACATCGATTTGGAGGATATATTAGCCGGTATTGAAACTGGTATTAAACACTTACCGGAGTTTTCCAAAGCTTTCGTCACAGGGTCATGAAAAAACAAAATTGAAAAAATCTTTGGAATAAAAATCAAAAAATGCCAAATATTTCTAAGATTGTCGAGCGTCTGCGAGAGAAGGATTGGTTTTATTTAGAATCTGATAAGGGAAATAAGATTGTAGCAATGGACAAACCTGATTACTTTGAACGCGTTGAAAAATTAATTCAAGACGGCCCTTATATATTCCTAGTTACCTAGGAATCCATTGTCAATAATCATTAACGAAGTCAGAGATACATTGAAATCTTATAACAGCCTTATTTCTCCTTCTCTGAAAAGCAAACTACATGTTTCTAATCCAAAAGTGCCAAGATTGTATGTATCTACCAAAAATTCATAAACCAGGAAAATCAGTGAGGCCAATTGTATCAGCCATTGATTCTCCAACATACAACTTAGCAAAGTGGTTAACAAACGAATTTGAAAATTTACCAAACCAACCACTTTCCTGTTCTGTGATAAACTCAACCAAACCAAATTCATACAAAAAGTCAAAAATACTTATCTACCTAAAGGTGAGGTTTTGGTTTCTTTTGACATTTCATCGTTGTTTCCGAGTGTCCCGATTCCACATACCTTGAAATACCTGAGGGAGTTACTCGAGTTAAACGGGTTTAATAATAAGATTGTTTCTGATACATCTCCTTAACAAGATTATGTATGAAGCAAATTGCTTTCAGCTTAATAACAGCTTTTATGAACAACAAGAAGGAACGGCAATGGGCAATCTTCTGTCACCGTTCTTAGCCAACTTATTTATGAGTAAATTTGAAACCGAAGTAAAAGATGAATTCAGTTACTTTCCGAAGGTATGGTTAAGATATGTGGATGACGTTTTTGCCATTTTCGATTCGGAAAATGAAAATTTAGATGATTTTATTAAGAACTTAAATAACACATCCCAAAATATAAAATTCACGCATAAACTCGAAAACAACAATAGTTTACCGTTTCTCGGTGTTTTAGTCAGTAGAAACAATAAAAATAGGTTAGATTTTGATATTTTCAGAAAAAAATACCATCACTTCAAAATATATTCCTAACGATTCAAATCATAGCTTCCAAAATAAGATGGCTGGTTTAAATTTTATGGTAAATTGGTTAATTAATTTTCCTTTAAATAAAGATAATTATAACAAAAAATTAAAAGTAATTAGGGAGGTATTTGAAGTGAATGGTTATAATAAGAACATTATAGATAAATTAATTAGAAAACATAAGTTCAGAAAATTATTGAAATAATCTTCGACTTTTCAAAAGGATCAGAACACAAAGAAATGCATGGTAATACCATTTGATGCCCAATTAACAAGAGGGCTAAACAAAATTCTGAAAAAAGTGGACATTAAAGTTATGTATAAACCATATAATACATTAAGAGAAGTTCTGGGTAATCCTAAGGATAAAGTAGAGCAACATGAAAAGTCGGGGATTTACGAAATTAGTTGTCAAGACTGTGATCGGTGCTATATTGGACAAACAAAAAGATCCATATTGACAAGATATAAAGAACATATTGCCCACATTAGATATGCGAGAAATGAAAAATCTTGTGTTGCCTAACATGCAATCGAACACGACCATAGTATAGATATTAGTAATTTAAGGCTAATTAAAAGTGTCAATAATAACAGGGTTTTGGATGCATGTGAAAGCATTCAAATAGAAAAATGTAAGAAAATCATGAATCGAGATAAAGGACCTATCCTGTTCAGTCAACTTTTTCTATTATTAATGTAAGGCTTAGCAAACTTCACGGTTCATAATTTTCAATTCAAAAAAAGTGATTTGGTGTTTAGTGATAAAACTTTTCAAGTTTAGTGTTCATACTATGGTTCACAGCATCGATGTTTTCAACAATATGTTTATGTTTTTGACGGGTTGGATTCTTAGTATCACAAACTGCCATCTGATTCGAATTTTTTAATTAAATTACGAATTTTAAATTAAATCACTTTGTAGGTCAATTATGTTGACTATACATTTCATGTAAGTCAAGGCGCGAAACGTAACCCGAGCAGATTCATTATTTTTGTAATAAATTTGAATAATTTGTATACGCTGTGCAACTGTATATCTTTACATGTTAATTTGCCAAACAATACTGAACACAAATGTCAATTTTGGCAGGAGTAAGAAAAAATTGCCTGCTATGACGTTTTTTAAAAATATATAGTACCAGTTTGATAATTATTTAAAAACCGCGTTCTTACATAAGTAATGTTAAATGATATCTAATTTGTTATCACAACATACACTAATAGTGAGAATTTTTCAGAATTTGCTTATATTTATATTCCAAATAAATTAAAAATAAATTTGATGTATTCGCTTTTTTTATCATACCGGTCAAAACATCTCTCTCAGTTTATTTTATCTGTAAGAGAACTTTCAAGTTTACGTTATAAATATATAACAAAAATAAAAATGGCACTCAAAAGATTTTTAACTTTAACTTAACTTGAACTATTTTCCGAACTCGCATATTACATTTTAGTTCAGATTTGATCTGGTAAACAAACAGTCGTGTAACGTTTCTGTGAAAACTGAAACTACATTTTGTGCAAATAAATCGACATGATTTATGATTTCCTTTAATATAAATTGCGATATTTTATCCTAAGATTTTTTAGTAATTAATAATTTTATTGAATTTTAAATTTAGATACTAAACTGTTAGGGTCAGCGTCTGATTAGCAACTGAGAAGGCTATTTAGCGACTGGACCTACAGCTTAACGAAGGTTAGGTACCATAGTCATTGGCACTAGCGGTTCGTGAGGAAGCATTTATCACAGTAAACAATTTTTCAGAGCAAAACACCATATTTCATTTCCGATCAGTTTCTTTCCTTTAACTCATTTTCCTGGTTCACCTCCTGTGTAAGGTTTCAGTAGTACGAAAAGTAAAAAGGAGGAAGGGAAAAGCAAAAAAAAAATCTTCAGCAGCACTATTTTCTTCTACGCTCTCCCACTTTAAAAACCCACGAGTCGCCACTGATCATCGGCTACCGAAAACCCTGCTCAGCACCCCCGTGTGGGTATTAACCCTTACTGCGGGGCTAGTGGCCAACGTAGAAAACCCCTCATCCGGCCTTACCCAGCCTCAAAATGGCGTGACTGAGTGGTAATTCCTTGTCGAATTTTACATTCTTATCTAGAAATATTCACAACCATTTAGAAAAAGTCCATAACTAGTACCGAGATTGAACCCGCTCCACTATTAGATACTGATAAGAAATAAAGTCGTATCTGTTATTCTTGATTTCTAGCAATTTCCAGGTATGTGACGCAATAATAATAATAAATATGTGAACTTTATAGGGAAAAGTTATTTTGTAGTTATTAAAATTAATATAAGTTGTATATTTATTATGTTTTGATAATTGAAGCAGATACCGAAGCCAGGTCTATCCCGCTAAACCCCTTATTACAACTTCCATTTATAATTAGTCAATACTGAGACAACAACTCTATTATTGGGTCTTAAAAATATCTCCATCAAAGGCGGTATAAATGTTACCTTTGTTTCATCGTATCTGCAAATCGTCATTACAACTGTTTCATCAGGAAGAAACTGTGAAAAAGATACTAAATTGATAATTGTTTAAAATACTGATTTTACCAAAAATAGAATTACATAATTTAGAATGTTGTTAAGTGGCTTGGCCATTCCGTCGGTGTTCATGCAGTGGAGACACCAAAGGGAAAGACATAAAGGTTTTAAAATGACAGCAGCTACGGAAACCTTCATCCAGCTATCAGAATGTTTCGAGATTCTTTTGGGGAAAATCCTGAGTGGTCGTAGTAGTGAAATAAATTAGCTTTCTAATATTTTTAGCATCCATTAGTTGTAAAATTCAACAGTATATTTTTAACACTAGTCTTCAGCCTACATCACCCTTTTCTTTTCCGTCAGCAAATGTAAAATAGTGAAAATACACGTTGTAAGTCTTATTCTTCAGGTATATCAACTGTAAAATGAAAAAAAAATATGTTGAGTAATCATATACGAGGGTTGTTATATATGTATCCGGAATACTAAATAAAAATAAATATTTATCATTGAAAAAGATTTATTGTTTTTCAAAATATTCTCCGCGATAATCGATACTCTTCTACATACGTTTAAAATAATTTTTACAGCACTTCTTCCATTCCGATTGAGGTATCTTCAAAATATGCATTTTGAATGCATCAACCGCTTGATGCGTAGTTTATTCTTCACGAACGGGAACAAAAAGAAATCATTGGGTGCCAAATTAGGACTGTACGGTGGATGACAAATCAATTCGATGTTTTGAGCCGTCAAAGATTGAGCTGATCGGTCCGATGTGTGAGAGCTCGCGTTGGTATGGTGAAAAATGATCCTGCGTCACCGGTTGTTTTTGCCTATTTTTTCAAATATTTCTGGCAAACCAATGGTTGTGTACCATTCAGAATTGACCGTTATACGATTCTCTAAGATGTTCATTTATCCCAAAAACAGGCGACCATCGATGTGCTTATGCGTCGTTGCGACTCATATAGTCGACTGCTGTTTACTTTCGGGCTCATACGCATATATCCAAGGTTTTTTTCACCTGTAAAGGTGTTATATATGGCTTTTGATGCACCACGATTGTATTTTTTGAGTATTTCTTTGCACCAATCGACACGATCCCTTTTTTGAGCGATTGCCAAATTATGAGGAATCCCACATGCACAATTTTTTTTTACGCTTAACTGTTCATATAAAATGCCCTTATGTATGCTTGTCATACTAACGCCCAGGGATGCCTCAATCTCACGGTATGTCACATAACGATATTGCTTTATCGGTTCGCACACAGTATCGATGTTTTTTGGCACAACTACTGATTCTGGATAACCTTCTTTAAATTCGCCCGTGAGCGAACGATAGCCACGATTGGATTCACTAAACTAGTAACATACAGTGGTTTTAGATGGTGCTTCAAAGCCAAAAATCGAAGTGAGTTGATCGATACACTGTTGTTGAGATAATCTATGTCGAAAGTCATAGTAAATCATCGCACGAAAATTCTCACGAATTAATTCCATTTTTTTACTGAAATTAAATTTTCAAGTCACTATACAACAGATATAACGTCCGTACGACAAAACGTTCTGAGTATGTATACAGTCAACAATGTTAAACTTTACGATGTATATGTCAGATGGCGCATAGCAATACCATTGTTGCCAATTCCAGATAGTTCAGTAGCAACCCTCGTATCACATCTGCCAAAATACTACGGATGGAGAGTAACTACTGTTAACACATGCGCAATAAATACTTTTTCCGTTCATCCTGATAAAATTTTCCATTATCCGTTCAATCCATTCAATCCGCAAATCAGAGAGATGCGGACAAGGACTGACACGGAAAAAGTATATGTATTTGTATATCACCTGGAAAAAAATCTTTCAAACATTCTCATCATAATTAACACCAGGAGAAAAAGCAGTAATATTACAAATACTTTAACCACCATTACAAATATCACCACCACCTAAGTTATCGAAAAAGAAATGAATGGAATGCCTAGAAATATTCTAATCCCCAACAAAGTACCAGGGTACAACCCCATCACCGGAGAGCTCATAAAAAAGCTTCTTAGAAAACGGATTATCCTGCTAATAATTATAATACAGTTGCCCTTGTCCCTAAATCTGGGAAACCTCCGAAGGACGTTATCTCCTACATACCTGAGACCCTGAGTTTCTCGTTAAGTACTTTTAACGACGAGTACATCACATATTGAAGCTAACAATGCCATAACGGATCATCACTTTGGGTGTAAATACAAATACAGTACTGTGTAAGTCAAGCTTTCGACAAAGTCTAGCACAAGGACTACTCTACAAACTAAAAAACACCTTTTTACAAACTAAAAAACACCTTTCTACAAACAATATAACTTATATTAGAATCCTACTTGCGAGAGATACTCCATGGTAAAATATGGACAAGAAACAACTGGAAAGAACTTAATTAGTTAAGTCAGGAGTTCCATAGGACAGCCTACTTTAGTTTCTATGTACAACGAACCTAGTAACAAGTGAAAATACAATTAAAACTACATTCGTTGACGATCAAGGAACAATGGCAAAATACAGGGATCCTGACATAGCAGGAAGATGCTAACAACACCATTTAAACAAAATTCAAGGCTTGTCACGAAAATGGAGAATAAAAATAAACGAACAGAAAATCAGTACACTTAACGTTTATCAAATGTAGAGGTAATGCCCATCATAAATGGACAAATGTTTCCCATATCGAACAACCCAAAGAACCTAGCATTACATCTGGACAGAGGACTCGCATCGAAAACAAACATTCTGACTAAAAGGAAGCAAGTGGGACTTAAGTTTAGTAAGTACTACTGGTTGCCAGAATGACAATATAAACTGACCTTAAAAAATAAACTTCTGGCCTACAAAGTAGTCCTCGAACAGATATGGATATGAACGCCAAATCACACTAGGCAATTACTAAAAGATTCCAAACTAAAGTACTACGGAGCATTAAAAGCGCGCCCTCGTTTATACCAAAGAGATCAATTAGAAATGATTTAAAAATGAACAGTGTTAAAGAAGAAATCAGTAAATTCAGCAAAAGCTATGTAAAAAGACTCGAAACTCATCCAAATTCCTTAGCAGTGAACAGTCGAATAGTAACCAATCGCAAAACTAAAAAAAAACTGGACCTGCCCTATCGATTCTGAAAACCCCAAGTGAAATAATAAATCATAATCATCATCATAATTTATCATCATCGTAAACACCTGCACTGAATAAAGAAAATAAGTGGGAAATACATCAGAGGATAACAATCGCAAAATATAGTTACACAATTTAAACCTACTTCAAACTTGCGTATATTGCTACCTACTATTGCAAGTGGAAGCTAAACAAGGTAAAAAAAATAATGTTTAAACTGAATGACAAATATTAATAACTGGCATAATAAAAACAAAAAATTATATACTTTACGATCTCACGAAACACATTTTTATTTTTATTTCATACTGTCTATAAATGAATGTTATGTCGCCATGGATATGCTGCCACCATGTTTATGATTCATATCGAATAATTGATACATATTGTGTATGATAAATAAAACCAAGGGAGGGTGGAAACAGTCGGTCATATAAAGAATAATTATGTGGGAATAAAACGTGGGTATGCTTTTGATATTTTTCAAGTATTTTTATTAAAACATTAAAACGTTATTGATATTTGCCAATATTATGAGTATTTTTAATATAGTTTGATAATAAAGTTTTGGTTATGGTTAATGCAATATACAATAAAACTACTGCAGAGACTACCTAGAAAAATACCTAATTAGAAAGAAAATGTATGCATTATTATATTATTAAAAATAATTAAATGTATATTTATCCTATAAAATTAAAATTATTTCAAAGTAATACTATCATAAAAATTATTTATCAGTGTTTTATTGAAATTTTTTTGTTGCTAACAAATGTAAGCAGAGCGGAAATAATGTATTTATCCCACTTCCAATCGAAACACAGTCGCTGGGTGTTGTTAATGGTTTAGCTTGTTACCGTTTAAGTAAGGACCAAGTGAACGTACAATATTATAATTGGCAAAAATGTAAAACATTATCTAATAGCTATGCTGGTAAGAAAGCATAAATCAAGGGTTAATAGCCTGAGCGGATAGTAATGGGGATGCAGGATGAAGACCTCTGTTTGGTTCCAACTCTTCTCCAGGGCTCCTCTGGTCCAGGGCTCTTCTCTGCCATTCGGGTCCAATATATTTAATGCATTTCTTGAGTACATCGTGTTTTCGGTCTTCTTCGTGGACGTTTATGATCAACCGGTACCCATCCCAGAATTGTTTTGGTCCATCTGCCGTCACATCGCCTCGCTATATCATATACCCACCTGTACTTCAATGCCTGTACTCTTCCAATACCGTCATACATCCTCCTTTGTTTCCTAATCCAAGTGCAGGTCTTTCTGTCACACTCAATAATGCCAAGCACACCCTTCCATTCCCCTCTGTGATACCGGAAAGACCTTTCTCTTTAAAGAAAGTGGGAGTTTGTTCATTAATACTATACCGATCCTGCCAAATACGTGCTAGCGATATTTAATAGGCCGTTATACACATCTAAATCCATCCACAAAACAGAAATTCTTCTGTCGTCGATAAATTTATTCAACGTGCTCTAACTCTGTTTCAGGTTTATTCTCAAGCCAAATATTTCTCCAGCAATCTGCAGCTCTTGTATGAGTTTTTGTAGCATATCAGGGTTTTGTGAAACGAGTACGATATCATTTGCGAATGCAAGATGGTTTAAGCTGTATGACTATGAACCACTATGTACTATTGATTTTTATTCCATCCTGTTACCAATCCAGATTATGGAATACCTCTTCAAGACGAGCTGAGGAAGAAACAGGTGATATTACCTCACCTTACAAAACAACCCAGTCTACATTGATTTTAACTTTAAGATCATCCACGTAAACTGCAGCTGTGCGTCATCATATCTGGACCCTTCTGCGATACATCAAGGGAGTTACGGATCAAATTTCCCAAGTATTCAGATCCCGTAATATCGAAACGATATCTACAACAGAAAGAAATATAACCAGTTTCCTTAGACCAATGAAAGATAATATTCCACAAGAGTCACACGGTGTCAATGAGTTTCCTTGTTTTGGCTGCACCCAATCATATATCGGCCAAACCAACAAGCGTATACAAAATTGCATATAAGAGCATTCTCTCGCCGTCCGAATACCGAATCTCTCCTCAACTCTAGCAGAATATCATATCCAAACGGATCACAAAATAGATTTCAACAAGACCAAAGTAACCGCACCTATATATTCCTACAAACTCCACATAATTCGTAAAGCAATTTAGATCGAAAATAGTTCCAAATACATGTAAACCTCTTTTCCAAATTGCCTATTCGAAACTTGCCTTTCCAATCAGACGTCCACCTCCCGTCGCACCCCCAACCCTAAACCGAGAGCTCCAATCACAACCTTACCTATTAATAAAGATATAGCGTCGTCCACGTTCTTTTCTACTTGTGAACCCTGAGGAGTAGGAAGATTAAGGCCTCGGGGCAAATCAATTAGACTCTCCTGATAATGGCATCAAAGTGGAAACCAAAACGTTGAGATTTTACAAATCTAAAACACGGTTCTACCCGAAAAATTACTAATGTTTATATTTATATACAATATTTATATAATATATAATATTTATATTTATATATATATATATATATATATATATATATATATATATATATATATATATATATATATATATATATATATATATATATATATATATATAATAAAAACACGTTTTCAACAAGATCGTTATTTTCAAAAATAACAATGTATACGAAAATATGAAGTACTAGGTATAAAATATTTATCGGCAAGATTTATTATTATACTTTCAACCGTAACATCGATGGATTTGATAGTATAAAAGCAAAAATAAAAGTCATTGTTTCAGTTAATTAGGTTTTGATATCAAATTATGCCATAAAACCGCAGGGAACTTTATTATACTATGGACAAACTGAACATAATAAAAGATTTATTATTGACCGGATCTGACAGAAAATTAATCGCGTACCCTTATTGCAAAAGAAATCATTAAATATAATTTATATATATATATATATATATATATATATATATATATATATATATATATATATATATATATATATATATATATATATATATATATACGGTGAATTTTAGTGTGTCCGAACTTTGATTGAAATTAAACACAACCAAATTTGAGGTATTGAACATATTTATTTTATGTGAAATAACTTTTTATGGCATTTTATGGCATTATTGTTTCAAGACAAGTTCGGACAAATGTCCGACCGATTCTTCAAGTAATTGGGGTCTTATGACCGTAATTGTTCGAACTATGTTGGCTTTCAAGGCGTCAATAATTGCTGGCTTATCGGCATAGACCAAAGATTTAACATAGGCTCAAAGAAAATAATCTGAAGGCGTTAAATTACATGACCTTGGTGGCCAATTAACAGGTCCGTTCCACGAAATAATTTTCTCATCCAATTGTTCTCTCAATAAATCGATTGTTGCGTTGGCTATATGGTATGTGGAGCCGACCTATAGGAATCACATTTCCTCCGGATCAATACAATTCAAATTCGCAATGAATTAATAATCGCTCTGTAACGATTCCCATTAACGGTAACGTGCTTTCCAGCTTAATTTTTTAAGAAATACGCCATGCCATGCCACCGGTGTACCCCATGCCACCGGCGTACAATCTGCACCATACTTGTAGTTGTTGGATCATTTGCGGTTTACTTTCACTCCAAATGCGACAATTTTGTTTATTAACGTAACCATTTAGCCAAAAATGAGATTGGTTAAATTCCGGGTCAAGTTGCAATTGATTTTGAGCCCATTCACCGAACGTACGATGCACATGATGATCTTGCGGCTTGAGTTCTTGGACAAGCTGCAACTTGTAAGACACCAGACCAAGGTATTTACCCAAAAATTTCAATTTAGTCGAAATAACTTCCTTCGAACGGCGGCGAATTGATAAGTTTCAACACTTGAAGCAACAACGGTCATAGTTTCTTCGGAATGCACAGTTTATCTGTCTTGTTTTTGTTTTAATATCGAGCAGCGTGAAATGCTTTCAGAATTTGTCGATAATTCGACGATTACATCGATCGGTTGGGAAATCATGTGCACCATAAAATTCACGAAGCGTTCTATAAATTTGACGTACATAACACTGATTTAGATGATAAAAAAATTCGACAATTTGCAAGCATTGGTCTGAATAGAATACTTTTGATATATGCATTTCACTAATACAATATTTAATACAATATTTAATACAACTAGTATATTCATAATAAGGACAAAAGAGCCATTTTTCTCTTTTGAAGCCATGTTAATTAGCCGTGGCTGTAAACAAGAATCATATAATATAATAGAGTCGTAAAGCATAAAATCATTTTACAAGATACGACCTGCTGGTAGACAATAAATAATGCATTGGCACTTTATTAAATCTAAACAAAGGTGGAGAACATCCTAAAACGATATACTAGGTTTTCAGGTAGAACCACGTTTTAGATTTGTAAAATCTCGACGTTAGTCTCTATAATAACTAAAAATCATAATAACATCGAATAATAGAGAAGCATCGGGAATCAATGATATCTCTAATGAACTACTTAAACACGGAGAAATTGACATCCAACAAGAAATACCAAACTAATCTATACACATCCAACAAACTATCAGGAAAAACTCTGCCAAGCTCCAGATTGAAAATAATGATCAAAATTCTGTCAGAAAAACCTTGTCAGAAAGTTACCTTTTGTGAAGAACAGCAACGTTCAAAGTCAAAATAGATCAATGTAGACCCAATTTTTATAATCCGACAACTTACTGAAAAATCGGTCGAATTCGATAAACCAATATTCCTGTGTTATGTTGCCTTAAAGCAATCATTTGCTAGAGATCGCTTAGAAATGTAACCAATGTAATAGAGAAATATAGTGTAAGTAGAAAACTATGGACCATTATTTGGAACCTAAACTAGAACAATCCAATATGTAAACGAAAACTTTAAAAAAATAAGTTAATTAACAATAGGCTGATTTTATAAAAAATCAGTGAAACTTTTTTTTTTCAAGTGTACATACTCAGGCGTAACGGCGTAGAGCTCGCTGCGCTATGCTCTATTTTCAACATTAAATTAAAAATATTAATAATAGAAATAGAGTTCTGGGAGTTAGAGCTTTTTATTGACATTTTTTTTCGTCTTTAACGGTCGTTATTAAATTCCTCTAACGTTAATAACCTTCGCGCTATTTGCGAAAAAATAGATCCTTTTTTTACAAATTTTTATTTGTTAATAACTTTTACAATTGTTTATCTGTGGGTTTAAAACTAACACACATTTTTTGTAAATGTCATTCCGAATCCAATGAGCCCACGCTCATATTTTAAATCGCAGTAGCAAGAATTAATCACGCTTAATTTGTAAACTAGGTTATAACTAGAATAAAATCAAATACAGGTCTAACAGATGCAGAAAAACGGGAATAAGACAAGGGGATACCAATTAAGCCCAAAATTAATTAATCTAAAATGGATGAAATAATTAATAACATAAAAAGAGTGAACGCTGGGTATTAAATGGGAAATCATCTTACTACGATATGTTATGCCGATGAAGCCATGTTACTGCTCGAAAATGAAGACGACTTTCAAAGGCTACTACAGAAAGTCACAACTACTTCTAACAAGTTCAACATGACAATATCGGCTGAAAAACACAAGCAATGGCTATCTCAAAGAAACCAACTAGAGGCAAACTCATCGTCAATGAGAAAATAATAAAGCAGGTTTTAATTACCTTGAAGCAAAAATTTTAGTGACTAGAAGAAATCTAACAAAGGACGCTCAAATACAGGTTACCTTAGCAATTCAAATATCAGGATATCTGAGCGATATACGGAGAAACAAATATATGTCAATAGACAGCAAGGGTCGAATCTTTGAAGAGTATATTAAGAATATCAGAGATAAAAATGCTAAGGATAATAAAGGGCGTCACATTGGAGTTCAGGATTGGGGTAAGATGGGCAATGATAAGAAGAAGAGGGTGGAGGGATTACGGAGATTTGATGGATTCCTCGCACAATGGGCAAAATAAGCAACAACAGAAAAAACAGACAGTAAGAGACCTTCTGGAAGACTCCCGAAGACATGAAGGAAAAATTCGGCCTCTACGTCCCAGGCAATCATGAACCAACAACAGCGGAATGTAACAGAACACAATTCTAACGTAAGGTGAAGAAACTATAAACTACTATATGCTATAAATAATAAAAATGGTGGTGTGATACTTACCTCAGTCATTAAAAACGACTTCTTAAAAGTATATTCTGTTAGAAAGTACTGGGAGTTGGTTAATAATGTTTATTATTTATCCAAATTTATTGTATCACCTTCAAAGTAGACCCCTTCAGAAATAATACACTTATGCCAACGAATAATCCAATTGTAAAAACTTTTTTAAAAGCATTTTCCGGAATCGACTTCAGTTCACGCCGCGAATTCTCTTTTATGTCTTCTATTGACTGCAAACGTGCGCCTCGAAGTGGTAATTCGAATTTTGGAAAGAGAACGAAGTCGGTCGGAGCCATATCAGGTGAATATGGTAGTTGTTCGATGGTGTTTGTTGAGCTTTTGGCCAGAAATTCGTTCACAATGATAGCTTTCTGAGATGGTGCGTTGTCGTGATGCAAAATCTAAGAGTTTTCTATCCACAAATCTGGATTTTTTCGACGAATTTGCTCTTTCAAACGAAGCATAACTTTCAGGTAATTTGCTTTATTTACCGTCCCACCTTCTAGCAAGAATTCCGAGTGCACAACACCGCGATAATCAAAGAAAACAATCAACATCCCTTTAACTTTTGTGTTTTCCGTTTCGACTCAGTTGGAAGGAGCCATTCCGAAACTTCTTGACTGGTTTGCATGTCAAATTTGTGTACCCATGTCTCATCACCAGTTACAATGCGTTTTATAAATGTAGGGTCGGAATTGACTCGTCCTAGCATGTCTTCAGCGACCTTTACTCGATTGAGTTTCTGAAGAAAATTCGAATAATACGGTACGAATTGATTCGTGAGACACAGAAAGATCAGCGGCTCAAACTTAAATGACGATTTTCAGTCACCATTTTCTTCACTTTAGCGATGTTAACTTCAGTTGAAGACGTTGATGGCCGACCAGAGCGAGGCAAATCTTCCACCACATCTCGACCGCTTTTTAATGCACTATACCACTCATATGCACGTGTTTTTGATAAAGTCGATTCACCGTAAGCCTTTGGCAATATTCTCAGCGTCTCCTCATACGAAAATACGATTTGCAATGTAAAATTTAAGACAAATTCTTTGGTCGATGTTTTTATCCGTTGTAAAAATCGCAAAACATACTTCAGATGAACTGACAAAATCGAACACTGTAAACAAACGAAGTGACAGATCACCTTCAAACTCCGCATCAGTATAAAGGACAGTTGTGCCAACTTAGCGATAAAGATTTTGATAATCCCCTTAAGCGGGCTTTTCAAATAATCAATTCCCGGTACTTTTTTGACAGAATGTATCTCCTTAAGAAAATCTTTAGTAAAAATATAAATTTACATTAATAAACTCCATAAAAAAATATATGTTATATAAACTTCAATCTTACTTTAGTTCACTTAAAATGAATTGAAAACCTTTACGGTCACCCAGGCACTTTGTAAACCAGAAGAAAAAAACACACCATAAAACTTTCCCCTCAAGTTTTTTCAAAGTTAATTATATTGGACCTGGAAACTCCGTTTTTTTGTCTCACGTTAAAATATACTGTAAATTGCATTACGACTCTCCAAGCCCGGAATACAAAATGATTTTGCAAAGTTTCCATTTGAATGGAGAGACTCGTTTTTCACCTGCCTGATGAATATTCCTACGGAGAGGTTCTTCCGCGCACCAACAGGAGCTGTATAACTCCGTGGAACTTAATATGGAAATTAATACTAAAAACGTGAAAATTATTTTTAGTCTCCCGATTAGTGTCTTCGTCGATTATCAAATGGCATTAGCAAAATAACGATTTGAATTACTGTAATTTAATTGAAATGAAGCGGAAGTTTAATTTGAATTGGTATATTATTTATTATGATTATGAAAAATCAGCTATTTAATATTTTTCAATTTTATTATAAAGAAATGTCCACTAAGAATTTCAGAACTTTGAAACGTAACAATCTGCGTCGATCTGCAAAAAATCTGCTTTGACTACTGTGCAATTGCCGTTTAAGTTTTAGAGATATTGCAAAGAAAAACGTGCTAATTTATGATAGAACAATTCACGATTTTTGCATCGAAACAACCGTTCCGTCGCACCACATATGGCACCACCACCAACTTGTAGGTATCTTCTGAAGCTGCTATGTATATATATATATATATATATATATATATATATATATATATATATATATATATATATATATATATATATATATATGCCCACAAGGTAGCGTAACGGAACCGTGGAGGGAAATATTACAGAAATCTTTCACCCTTTCTCCACGTGGTGACAGGACGGAACTCGGCTGATGATGGCTGAAAGGCTAGAAACAGGTCCCGAGAGACACGTGACGTCGCATGGTGGACATGTATATACAATGTAAGCGAAAAGTCCCTTCCCCCTCCTTTATCTTTTGAATGGTTATACTTAAACTAATAAAATTTGGAATATGAAAATGACTGTTCCTAAATTCCTTTTCTAGTGATAATAGTGATAATTGATGACGTAATCGTCATAGATGGCGTTACGGTGCCATTGTGACTAATAATTTGCAATGGGATCCTATGGCAATTGACACCTCGTTTGAAAGGTATTTAAAAGACTTATTCAAACATACTAATTTTGTTTGGGTTCAGGTAATTTTGATGCATAAAATAAATAAATATTAAAATTTCAGTTTAGCGTATAATTAATATAGATTCACCAGTCCGTCCTTACAGTAAATGTTCAAAATATGCTCCACCCACTTCCTGACAGCAAAACATTCTATTGGTAAACTGTTGTCGCACTCGTTTAAATGTTTCAGCGGAAATTGTTTTACGTTCTACAACAATTCGTTGTCTTAAAACATCAATACTGTTTTTGGTGTTGTAGCATATATTTTAGATTTAAGGTACCCCCCAGAGAAAAAAATCTAGAGGTGTAAGATCCGGTGACCGAGTTAGCCATTCTATCGGACCTCGTTGTCTAATCCATCTACCACGATATTTCTGATCCAAATAATGTCTTACTGCAGCACAATAGTGTGGAGGAGCTCCGTCTTGTTGGAACGTGAATGCAAAGTTACCAAATTCATCTGGATTGTTTTCCAGAATTTCGAGAATTAGCCGCTCGATCGCGGATTCTAACATCTCTAGGTACACTTTACCGGTTAAGTTGCCATTCAAAAATATAGGTTCAACTGTGTGGTTTCCCAGAATACCTGCCTAGACATTTACTTTTTCTGGAAACTGTGTATATTTCTCACTAAACGCGTTAGGATTTCTATCACTCTAGTACCTTCCATTTTGAGTGTTCACATTTCCATTCAGGTAGGAAGTACTTTCGTCACCAAACCAAACTGTTTTTAAATAATACAGTGCTTGATCAATTTTAGTGTTCATAGTTTCATAGAATTGCAGTTTTCGAACGGGGTCGTGATCTTAAAGCTGATGACACAATGGCCCTGTGACACCATCTATGATGATTACGTCATCAGTTATCACTAGAAAAGGAGTTTACGTGCAGTCATTTTCACATTCCAAATTTCATTAGTTTAAGTAGTATGTTTTCATTAGTATGTTGTATATTTTTGTTATATAGAGATTACACAACATTTTCACGAATTTTAGACAGGTTTAGTAAGGATAAATGCTACAAAATGGGTGCTCAAATATATATGTTCCCCAGTTTGAAGAAACCACTTCATAGATGCCGCTTTGAGTCCGTTAAAAGAAGGTACTTCAGGGTACTTAGGTACTTCAAAATTTATAGTCCTGAATTATTGATTAGATCTCTTAAGGTGCCTAAGGACAAACTGGTTTTGATTCAAATGGAAAAAGAAAATTTTTTGATTTTCAGAAATACAGTCAGTCATTTTCATACAATCTCGCAGTGGGAGGCTAGTAGTAACAGGAGTAAGTAGTAACAGCTTAATTACTCAGCAGGTTTCCAATATTTTGTTTCCAATTTACACTTAATTTGCTCCTTATAACGGGGCCTATGACGTCGTCAGCACAGCCAGTGAGACGCGGGAGAGCGCAGTGAATGGTTGTGAGCAGGCTCCCCATTTTTGCCAGGAAATATAACAAAATTAAGTTCGTAAAGTCTGATTCTAAGTTATTGCAATGTCTTTTTGAAATGAATATTTATTAATTTGTGTAGTCAATATATCAAGCTATCATATGTAACTACCCTCATTTGACAATAACATAAACTTTTTTTTTCAATAAACAAAAATGTGCAACAGTTTGTCATGGGGCTAGTTTTAACAAAATTTCGGGGCACATTGTAACATGTTACAACTAGCCCCTTCATATTTTCAGGTGAGTGCCTATGCTTGTCGTTATATAGGTACACAATAAATTTTTTTAATAGCATGTACATATTCCGCTGCTGGGCCTTATTATTATGTTGCCTTACCTATTGTAGACCTAACAGATTGATCTTAATCAAATTTGTTTCTGTGTCTTAGGATGAGAAATTATAAGAGAAAGTCAGAAAGTTAAATGTTAAATGTTAAATCTCAAGGCGCCTATGAACTAGCCCCAAGGAAAGTTTTAGAATAGGGAACAAAGATTTGAAACGCTGCTGTAAAGTTTGGCCTTTGTCATGTGTCGCTGTTTAGATACATCAAAAAGAAGACAAATGACGAGCCTCTTTCTGTTAGATACGCCAAACCAAGAAAAGTCTTTACGCCAGAGGAAGTAGAGAACATTTCCGCAAATCTACTTAAATATACCAATATCTAATTCGGATTGCTTCCATCAGAAGCGACAAATCTAGCTTACCAGTGCGCTGTAGCTATTGGCGTTAAAAACATCCCTCCATCTTGGCACAAAAATGGTATGGTTGGAGCAGATTGGTTTAAAAAATTCATGGAAAGAAATCCAAAACTATCACCCACTCAATTAAACTAACGTGACAGATTTTCTTCAAAAATATGAAACAATTCTACAAAAACACAACATTTCTACTTCTTGCATTTGGAACGTGGACGAGATAGGAATCACAACTGTACAGAAACATTAGTGACTCTTGCTTGCGCTGTAAACGCCTCTGGCAGTAGTGTTCCTCCAATGTTCGCATTCCCACGAATCCGGTACACGAATATATTTGTTCGATGTTGTTATATGTGGGTTCGAAGTGAAACGTCGAAGTCGAAAAGTCGAAAAAAGTGAAGTCGAAGTAAAAAAATATGAAAGTTCGAAGTGGTTTCTGTGAAACCTACAGAACAGTATCCCGTTCTTCTCATATTAGATAATCACAGCTACCACGTCAATATTCAAGTTGTAAAGAAGGCCAAAGAAAATCATATAATCAAGTTGTCATTCCCATCACATTGCTCGCGCTAACTAGCCTTTGGATGTGGGGGTGTAGGCCCATTTAAAAACTATGTGTACAGATCACATACTTCTTGGATGACTCACAACCCTGGTAAAACTATGACTATTTATGATATTCCCGCCATAGTGAAAGACCATTAGCTATGAATTCGAAAATCATCATGAGTGGCTTCGGAGCAACTGGTATTTTGCGTTTGAATACAAATATCTTTCAAGATTAGCTGGTCGCGTTGGTGCGGATGTTAAGAGCAGCGGCCGGCCGCTGCTGTGCCGTAACCGCATTGGAGCGTTAGTTGGTTCGATTCCAGCGCTCGGATAGTTGTTTTGCTTTCTTTCTTCTGTCTGTTTACTTCCTAAATGTTTGTGATTGTTTCTAGGCACGAGTGTAAAATCCGACAACAAATTATCCTGCAGTCACGCCAGTTAAAGGCTGGGTAAGGCTGGATGCCTTCTGGAAAGTGTTCTACGTTGGTCACTCGCCAGTCGGTAGGCTTCCTGATAGACTTATGGGTAAGCACATAACTAAGGGTTGATAGCCTGAGGGGGTTGATGGCCTGGGTTATCGGTGGCTGATGACCGTGATTCGAAACCCACGTTAAGCTGCAGGTTCAGTTGCTAAATAACCTTGTAGTTGCTGATGCGTCTCTAACTGTAAATCCTTTCCTTTTCCTTTCTTTCGATATTCTGATTCATAGTCACAGAAAAATTCACAGTCATAGAAAAAGCTACTTTGATGCAAAGTGAAGAATACTTGACATTTGATTGGATATCAAAGTTGGATATAAGCGTGACTGATGTTATTAACCAGCTGACAGATGAAAAATCTAGTGAACCAGTTCCAGGACCGTCAGACATCCAAAATAAACCAATCGGTTTATTACTCTAAAATATCAGACTACTACCGAAGGCTACACCTAGGAAAAAATCTATCAGAGATGGACGCAAGCAAAAATGCGCTATATTGACTGATACTCCAGAAAAGGAAGCTTTAGAAAAATAATTCTAAGAGAATATTAAAAAGAAACAGAAGCAAGAAGATAAAGAAAAAAAACAAAGGGAAACGGTAAAGGAAAGGTAAAAGGAAAATCGACCGAAAAATAAAAGATTTATAAAGTGAAGAAAAGGGTTTTGAATAGCCAATCAGATTCAGAAACAGAAGAGTGGTTCTCTTTGATTTGCGGAGAAGAATACAGCAGATCTGACGGAGAAGACTGGGACGAATGTTTGATTTGCAAATGTGTAAAAGGTGATCCTGTATCATTCTTTTGTGTAACCTGTGATTCTGATAAAAACCGAATTTGCATTTAATATGCTTTATTCTATGAATTGATCGAATGATTCTATGGTTAATGATGATTTTTAACCAGCAAAATTTCCGAGAAGCTATTTGATTTAGATATATTTTAAAACTATACGAGTTCAATGACCAAAAGTTATGTTAAGCCATTGAAGATTATTTTGACTGTTGATAGAAATATTATTTTGTTTAAAATACTAAATAGATACTAAGCGACAAGAAAGATCTCTAAATGTTGATAAAGAAACAACGTTAACATCATTACTTTGTAATAAATACGTTATAAGTAATATTTTTCATATTGATTTACAATAAATGCCTAAAAATCATACAAATATGTTGTTTAATTATGTTGTTACTACTTGCCCCACGCCAGTTACATCTTGCCCTAAGAACGGAGTTGTAGCAAGTTACTACTTTCACAAAAAGTTATTTATACAAGCATTTGTTATCAATTTACGCCCAATTATCATTTTAATTGATACCTGAATAGATATCATCTCAATTAAAAGTGCATCATCATGAAAATTTCAATATTTTGACATCTCCATCGAAAAAACTGTTACAACCAGCCTTCCGCTCCCCTACTATACTCCCAAGTAAAACACATTCAAGTACAATCGACGTCAGTGCAATACGTATCTTATAGAGATAATTTTGAAGACGAGATTAAAGCAGAACACCTTTAGAAGGAGTTAGGGGCTAAAAAAATAGCCAAAGAGACTATCAAGGATGTATTAGACGAAAAAAATCAGCCCTATATTGCTTTATACCAAACCAATCCTGTTATTAAAGACATTGATTCCATGTTAAAATATTTGCCGGAATAAGATAAAAAAAGATAAAAATTATATTAATTATCTTTTGAAGTATTTTTTTTTAATGCAAGTAGACTTGACCATTTTTGGGCGAAATGAAAAAAGTGTTTTTATTTTCATTGCGTCAAGTCCAAACTAAAAATTTCAAATATCTCGAAGAAAAAGGAATATTTTTGTGAAGTGTCTTCAAACTGTCTGTCGTTAATATTTAATACTGGGAAAAAATAAAATATTGTATAATAATGACATTATGTTAACTTAAACTTTCAGATCTTGTTTTCTTCAGTTTTACTTTTTTGGACTTGGCATGCTCCAATACTCAGGTGACTAACTACTTCCAAGTGTCAGTTCAGACTTATTGAGAAATAGCAGAACATTTAGGATATCAACTAATAAAAGCAGGGTGTCTCGTAAATACTTCATAAACTTTTGGTAAAAAAATGAAAGAATTCCGCGTGTTTGTTTAAGCAAGTCACTAAATCTTATTCCACAAAGTTACAGTATAGTTTTATTTATTTTTCATGAACATGCCTTATACTCCCCAATATATCGCAAATATTAAGTTAAAGGGTAGGGTATATACGTGCAACGAGCACAATTTTAATCATTTTACCAGTGGAAAGCATGCTTACTTATCAAGTTTAATGGATTTTCAATTAGGTGCATCATGCACCTATATTACATCAATCGATACCCTGGTTAGAAAAGTTGGGAAGGAATTAACTTTATCCTTTCATAAATCGAAGAACTTTATTTCATCGTAAAATAAATTTCGAGCCGGAAAGCCACAGTTTAATAAGTGTTTACCAAGTTTGTTAATATTAAGACTTGCTGAGGATTAGGATTAACTTTTTTAATATAGAGCGGCTTTTGATGTGCGCTGATATAAAATTAGTTCAACCTTCGAACGATTAAGATATGTATATCTGTAATAAAACAACTTTCTTACGTTTAATTACAATGTTCGCAATACACTTTTTGAGATCTTAATTTTTATTAGAAAAACAGACATTTTATTATATAAAAATCTATTAAACCCTGTTGCGTTTTGTAATGAAATGTTTCATTAAAGTTTTATGAGTTTAATTCGAGAATGATCAGTTCGAATAGTATAAATTTAACGATGGGGCGGTTTATTAAGAATTCCAATAACTATAACATTTCGTATTGTTAATCCTCCATAACTATATGTTATTATCATGTTGAAGAGTACGGCAAAAATGGATTAAATGTTATTATCAAATTAATTATCTATGTGGATTACTAGACATTCAATTATCGATGTCATTAATATGTTGTTCATCCATTGATGTTGATGTTCTTTGCTTTCGCTGAATATTTTTTCCATTTAATTTAATTTATTTATTTAATCTGAAAGCCCTTACACCTTGCGACGTCGGGCTGTGTATAATTACAATACATTAACTATTGTTATTTTCATTATATTACATTATATTGTTATGGGTTGGCTTTTTTTCCACAGCATTCTGTCTTGTACTGTGTTTCTGACTTCTCTCCAAGGAAATTCTCTCTTTCCCGCCCCCTTCCTTTGTTTGTGCTTCCCATCTTATTCATGGTCTACCTAATTTGTGTTTTCCCAGTGTTCTTACCTCGTCTATTTCCTTCACTAACCGATTTTCCTTAATTCGATGCAGTTGCCCCGATCATTCAAGCTGCCTCTTCGGTTACTTATATTGCCGTATAAAAATATTTCTGAAAAAACATACTCTAACTTTTAAAATTTTTCCATTCAAGAATTGTACATTTTGACTATATTCAGTTCACAGAGTTATCGTTTAATAATTTATTTTATTATTTTATTACGCGCATAATGAGTCTCGCAGCAAGTTAAAGATTCGATGAAATTCTTTATAGCCTTTTAGTCCTTTTTAGGCCTTTTTAGACCTCGTTTATGGGCCGTTTTTTGTGATATTCTATCTTCTTCTTCTTTTTTTCTACTGGTAAAACCCCTGTCTGGTGATGTTCCTTCAATATTCTTTCAACTCGGTTTTTCCAATACCCCCCAGTAGAGCCACAAATGTTTTTTTGCATACAGGAATTGTCCCTTTGGACGTTTTAATGCTGTAGTTTACACTGGCTGACTTTGGTTTATTTCGAACATTTTCTTTCATCTTGGTTCCCGGCTTTTCCACCTACTTATGATATAATGCTTCAATACAATCATATCTTGAGACGAATTGGATGTTTTGCAATAAAAATGCTCGAATTTTCTTATCTCAGTCATAGTTAATAAGCAACATGTCTTTGTTTTATGCCCATAAAGAAATTTAGGCAGGCGTTAAATATAGATGGCGTCATCCAATCCAATTGAGCCAGCCATCAAACGTCATGTACTAAAATTTCATCACAATGTGTCTACTAGTTTCTGAGTTGTGATTTAAGTGACGCTACTTTTGTTACTTTCAAAACAACGGAAAAATGTAATTTCGTGGGTTGATTAAGCATTGCTTTAAGAAGAAAAATACCCTTGAAGCAAACCAATGACTTGATAAACATTACCCGGACTCTGCCCCAGAAAAATGCAACTATAATCGATTGGTATACTGAATTCAAACATACCCGTACAAGCACCGATGATTTTGAACGTTCTGAGGTTGTTATACAAACGTCCAAATGAGGTGGTTACACCAGACAACATCAAAAAATTCCCAAAATTATTTTGGAAAACCGTAATGTAAAGCTGCAGGAGATAATTGATGTCATGAATATATCGAAAGGTAGTGTTTACACCATTTTGCATGAACATCTGGGAATTTGTAAATTGCTATCGAAATGGGTACCACGTTTGCTCGCATCGGACGAAAAACAACAACATATTGATTATTCTGAATAAGGTTTGGAGCTGTTTAAGCGAAATAAAAATTCTTCATGCAGTATATGACAATAGATTAGATCCATCACTATGCTCCGGAGTCAAATCGGCAGTCAGCAGGGTGGACAGCATCCGGTGAAAGCCTTACAAAGCGACCAAGAACACAACCATCTGCAGGCAAGGTTATGGCCTCTGGATTTTGGGATGCGCCAGGGATATTGTTAGTTGATTATCGAGTGAAAGGTAACATGATCAATAGTGAATATTAAATAGCGTTATTTGTGCGTATGAAATCGCAAAAAAGGCTCCAAATGGACCAAAAAAAGTGCTGTTTCACCAATGCACCGTATCACAAATCGTTAACAATGATGGCTAAATTGCATGAATTGCTCTTCGAGTTGCTTCTTCGTCCACCTTGTAGCGTTCACAAATTCTTGATCGCTAATTCGTAAATTATTGATCACCACTGGTAGATTTATTTCGGACAAATTCTTAACTGAAAGAGTTCCGGTATCGTTCGGATAAGGCAAGACAGTCTAACTCCAAATCTCCAGGTGAGCGGACGTTTTCGCGCCTTACCCTTCCGACCGAGGTACGTAGGTTTGCTGGCCAAGTCATGCTTGGGTTGATTTTTCTGATATTCTTATAGAGGGTTTTACGACCTGGCAGCAGAGAATCCGATCAACAGACATCAGGCCATTGAATGACCACCTATTACAGAGCCCGACCATCGTGGAAACCTTGCACCTTTTTGGAGCCACATGGCAGAGTAACCGGTTGATCAGATCGAGATTATTTCAGGACCCCCGCATAGGGATACCGGACTGCCCGCAGTCGTACTCAGTGTTTTTGGACACCCAGTACCTTGACAGGCAAGGATAGACAACATCAGAAAATAAGGCCAGATAAACACTTTTTTTATTATATTTTCATGTACCGTTAAGGATTGCAATTACCAGTTATTTTTCACAAATACATTATTACCATAATTTCTTATACTGATAATGGTCACGTTATCATCTTATATTTTGTATCTATTTGCCGTCTGACCATTCTTGGTTACCCTAGCGTTATATATTTATCTTTTTACTATTGTCAGAATAGAGGAAATAACCTCTAACTTGTAAGTATAGGGACATAGAGACCAGCTGGTGTAATTTGGAGCTGTTTATTTCAATTTTTGATTTCTTTCACCGTAAGGTTTGGAGAACCACCTTCCCTAAACCTTCCCGTGTCTTTTGTTTGATAGTTTTAGTTATTCCTTTTTTTGTGTGCTTTGTGTCGTTCTTTTTTGAGTGTGCTTTTATAATATATATGTATAAAATTCTAGTAAACCGTTTTATTTAAGATAGACCCCTTCCCGGTTCCAGGGTCTTTTTCGATATATGAAGTAACCGGGTGGCGTTCAACTTTTGTCGTGGCTTCATTCTGTCCTGGACCTTCTTCCCGGTGCTCCCGGCGAACAGCTGCCGTCGCTGTGATCTGTATATTTTTTATTTTGTTTCAAAAGAGAAAATAATAGGTCACAACCTTATTCTCCAGATCTGGCCCCTCGCGACTATTTCCTGTTCTCGCTGCAAAAAATGCTCGCTACAAAGAAATTTCGCCCAATGAAGAGGTAATTGCCGAAATTGAAGAATATTTTTAAGACAAAGAGAAATCGTATTATAAAAAAAATTGTAAAAATGTTCAGAAACTGTTGGAACGATTGTATTGCTCTTTAAGGAGAATGTGTTGATAAATGAAATTGAAATTTGCAAAAAAGTGTGTCTTATTTGTCAGACCGGGGACTTATTGACCGATGTGTTTCCGAATAGTTTCTTATTTTTCAATAGAATGGTGTTTCTTTTGTAATTTTGCGTATATTTAACCGTTTTAGGATGCATTATTAAACTGTTATTATTACGGTTCGTGTTCTACTTTTTATTATTTTGATAATTGTTCAATAACGCTATCAAATTCAAAAAAGAATTGTGCTTACAAATATGTATAATTATTGCATGAGGTTTTAAACATTTAAAAATGTAGATAAAACAGCTTCATATATTCGATTATTAATAAAATGCTAAAACTATAGTTTTATACCAAATTTACCCTGACAATGTAAAGGTTAAAATTCAAATCCGACGAAAGAAATAAAAAAAAATCAAATTCACCAAATTAAAAGACAAAGAGCTTCGACGGCTTCTTACGAAATTGCGCCTTCTGTTCTCCGCAAGTTCTTAGCAATAATCTTCTGCGGGAAATCGCCAAAAGTCAAACAAAAAAGTCCGACTGATTAGAAACGAATTTAATTTGACGCTCGAGCGGAATCATTAGAATTCATCGACGTTACTTCTGCAAATTTGTTCTAAATCAAGACCTGCCGCTGTTCGAATGTAATTTTAAGAGATCGACATTAATCTGCCACGAGGTCTTTTTTTATTAAACCTACTATATCCATTTTCAGAAGTAAGAAAGACAATCGGACGCTTTTAAAGGACAGAGTCTGTTTTTGTTCGAAGACGGAGACTTGAGTGGACAATTAAACGCCATAAACGAGATTGAAATACAATAAAAGTTATGGTCACTTTAATTTTTATGTTCAATGGAAATTGATTATGGCATTCTTAAGATATAGTAGCTTTAAATTTAATGGCTTCAGTGCTTACTATTGATGAACGTTAAACAATGTGTCAACAAAGAAGATATCAAGAAGAAATATAAAGTTCAAGCATATTTTTTTGACTTAATGGAGCGAAAATGGGACAGTTATATGTAATGTTTTGAAGTTTGTTGAAAGCATTACATATAAAAGGCACTTAATAGAAAGGTGTGAAAATAATGTAACTTCACTAATGGCTTCTACATTACAGGAACACAGGCCAAAATCTGGTGAGTTTTCAGAATGAGTTTGAATCCCCTAAAATCACTTGGTGGTTCGTAGTAATTCCTTTCGTAGACCGGATTTTGCGAGCGCGTTTTGAAAATGAGCCACAATTGAAAAACTTTTTGAAAAACTTTAACAGATTTATGTACTCGAACAACTATTTGTTTCTCATCAAACACTGTTGTGTTTTGTCAACTCCATTTTCAGCTGGTTTAAAGCATTCTCAGTAGGCCGAGACTCGATTAAAGATGACCTCGCTGAGGTTCGGGATCTTGTGCATTCTGATTTTCGATTGATGTTCAGAATGATGACTCACCCAACTATTCATCAGATTTTGACCACTGAATTGGAGTTGAAGGAAATTTGCGGGAGAAAATGGTTCGAAAAAACCTTTCGCAAAATTTGGGACATTGCAGAACAGTATTTAAGTTCCCTCATTGCTCTGAAGAGTGGACAAATCGGTTCCACGGCGGTATGGCTTTCCAAGGCAACTACTTTGAAAGCGATAGTGTAGAATTGTAATTTCAATTGAATAAAAAAATGATTTTTAACTCTAGAATATATCCAGAACCAAACTGCAAATGTACATGGTATGCACATACAAGTATCTCTAGAACCCAATGCATAACACTAATTTACAAATTTTAACTTTTTTTATATACCCCAAAAGAAATGTATATAAAGATGTTAACCCACCGTTAACCCACCGTTAACCCACAAAATATACTCGAAGATGACAATGAAAGTGATGAAGTTAAATTGTGATTTCTAGTGATACTGACGATTTCTATATTCAAGAAAAAACATTTAACTAACCAAGCTGAATTAAATGATCTTATAAGAGATTTACAACTATCAAAAGATCCTCAGTTTGCTGCACTCACATTTGAGTTTTTTCCCTGAAACTTAGGAAGTATGAGTGACGAACAGGGGGAACGTTTTCACCAAGCTTTAAAGATTGTCGAAGAATGACATCAAGGATTTTGGGATAAGACCTGTTAGGGGATTAATGTTGGTCCATTATAAGAGAAACTGGTCCAAAAAACTATAAAAACAAGGCGGAAATTAGCAATTTTTAATTTTTTTTTATTATTCATACTAAGATTTTTTTCCATTTTTATGTAAATAAATATTTCTGAAAGTAGATGTGACAGATTTTATTTATTAATTTTTTCTGGATAACTCTTACCTAAATAAACAATAATTAACAACTTTCAGCTAGGACATAAAAACCGTGTAAAATAGTGTAATCACTTAGATATATGTTTGCTAGAATTCAATTTCAAAAATGCCAATATATTTGGGGAGGGGTTTTGTAAAAGCTGTAGAATCGTTTTACTCCAATGGCCATCAGGAGATATCGTATACCTTCCGTTTGGTTCACCAATGTTATGGAGAGAACCTAATATTCATCAAAACGACTGTTACTTTTGTGTTACGAAGACACTGGGATATAGTACAAAAAATAAGGTGAGTTTGTATATGCCGAAAATCTGCCTATTATTACGCCAATTTTTACCTAATTCTCCTTATTATAAGAAATATTAACCAAAGACTATATTAACTATCGAGGAGGGTGACAAGAGGAAAAACATTTGGTTTTTCTCGATAATCTTCAGAATTTCTATGCTAAATAAATAATATTGCCTAATAAATAAATAAAATTAATTACAAACATAAAATATAAACATTAGCTTATATCGGAAATGAAAAACTTCTGTGCTATAATAAGTACAATACTTTTGGTATATCGGAACACGCTTAATTCTATATTAAACTTTATATGGTTTGATAATGATAAAAATCTTGTGGTGCGATAATTACGAAGTTTCCTGATTACATCAACTCATAACTGAACTTAAAGACACGTGCGCTTACTCATAAACTTAACTATTTCTTCAGTAGTTAAAACTTTAACTGAAAACTGTTTTAAACTGGCTGATATGTAAAACTCTAACATAATTAAATTACAAAATTTATTATTTACGGATTACGGATATATATATATATATATATATATATATATATATATATATATATATATATATATATATATATATATATATATATATATATCTCACTTCAAAAACTTCGGGCAAAACATAGAGGGGAAGGGAGATGTATGTTTAGATTATAAGACGAGACAGAAAGCCTTGCACATGGAACAAACGAAAATATGTGACATCATTGGTAGAGTAAAGCTATTGAATTGGAGATGGGCAGGCCATATAGCGAGACGATGGGACAACAGTTGTACCAAGGTAATCCTGCAGGGTGGATACCGCTGCCTGAGTAAATACCACTTGATCGCAAACGTCCGCGAAGAAGACCGAAAGCACGATTGACTGACGACATCGTTAAGTTTTTACCCGTTTGGGTTTCAAAAATGCACCATTAAAAAAATTCAATATATTTTACTACGTGAAATGATACCAAGGGCTAATTAATGCTCAGAAAACATGAAATCTCAGGCGCTAAAAGAAAACATTACTCGGTACTTAGACACTTATTCTCATCATGTAAGACAGTATCGTGAAAACCAAAAGAACATGAGAAGGATTCGGTTACAATATTAAATTTAATAGGTTAGTAATATACAGGCAATTTAGTAATGACGTTTTGTAGACAATAAACAGTAATAAACTTAATCTAATGTGACTAGTAGGATGATAATTTATTTTTGGTTAGTCAAACCACGAAACTTGCCGATGAGTATCGCACAGGCCACGTGAGGCGGAACATTGGTCTGTCTACACTTTAAAGTTTCGGATATTACGTGGGTCTGCTCCTGTGGGTCGCGAGGACTTCGAGGACCCAAAGACTTGCGTGGAAAGTAGCCAAAGATTCACCCCGATCAACCACGTGGACAGGAAAGATGTGAAAAGATGGAAACAATCCCCTACCAAAAAAAAAACTGAGGTAAACAAAAAGTAATGAATTAAAATTGTTGCGTTATTTCCAGGACTAAAATAGATATAAACTAAAGAAACATGGCACTGACCCTCCGTTAAAGCCTATTCAAATATGAGCAAAAGATTGATCAAAAAAACACGTAATTTTTTTTTTAAATCAACTCTCACAAATTCTCGACACTGTCGGAAGAAAGTACGGCCATGTATCCCGACTCAACACCCGACCCTTGTGAATAGTTCGGCCATGCGTTAATCACCTCAACGACTCGACTCAAAATGTACTCTATTTTTATTTCAGTACCTTTGCCAAAATGCCAAAATATGGAAAAGTTTCAATAACTTAAATTTTAACTAAATTTAGTAATTAAATATAACCGTAACACAGTATATTGATGATGATGATAATGATGATGATATATATGTATACGACAAGGAAACTTCTTCCTCACTGTCACATTTAGTGAAAAAGTCAACTACGTCGTTTTCTTTTTCCTATCTCGTTCAGCAACCAATTGTGAATACGAAACATGGCATGAATGACACTTCTAATATAATATTTACTTTTATAAAAAAAAACCAAAAATTTAAAAAAAACTAAACTTCTTTTAGAAAATCCGTTGAAAGTTTTGGTCCTCATCTCCAGAAACGCTAATTTCATCATATTCGTGTACTTGTTGCACTACTAATTCTTTAAGATCGTTGTTGGAAAGACTTTTACCAGTTGTAACTTGCAATAGTTCTTCAGTATCCTGCGCATTTATATTATACAACCTTGTTTCATTAGCTAGCTTCACAATTTGTGTTAACATCCTTGTTTAGCTTCTGCACATTCTTCCATACTCCTTTCAAACATTTTTCGTTCACCTCATACCAAGAAAGATTGGTGTAGACTACAATATCCATAAAATTGTATTTTTTTTTTAATCTTTAATGAATTGTTTATCTTCTCCATCAGTTTTATCGGTCGTATTTATTATATTGTTTGGATATTGAGAGGTACAGAAAAGTTATGGTTTGATTTTGTTCTTTTTCCAGTGTAAATTTTATTTTTGGATAGATTATATTTAAATACTTTAATGTTTCTTCTATTTGTCTGTCGTTTCCAGTACAATAAACCAAAATGTCGTCTACATATCAGTATATTTTCAAATCAAACTCAAAGAACACAAATCTACCAGAAACAACATTTTAATTTTGCGAACAATTTCATAGATACCGGACATATACTTCCCGAGAATACAAATTTAAACATTTTACATATAGCGTCAAAAAGCAAAAAATTAAACATTTTAGAAACGACTGAAATTTATAAATATAATAAAGACTCGTCTAGACATTTATTAAATGATCAAACAGATCAGAAATTCCCCACTATTTAAAATATTGTAAAAAAATAATCCCAATAAAACTGTAATATTAGGTAAATAGGATAAACAGCTGCTATGCCTTAATTTTAAAGTAGTGTTTGAGAATGTAACATTGTTTTACGAAAATTAGTCAAAGTTAAAAAAATAAAAGTGATAGATAAGAAACTATTCTTTCTGCTATATTATTAAAAAAATTTAACTATAAAATCACCAATTACCATTGTTATGCATTATTAATATTAGTAAATATATACTCATGATCTATTGATTTAATCAAATTTGGTATGAGAACAAATTTGGGATAATTTCAACTCGACTCCGCCGCTAACTACATTTCATAATCTTTAAATTGTCTTCCACCATTACCGACATAAATTAGGGAGTGCAACGTGGGACAAGAGCGGCAAAATTTAACAAGTCCGAAAGCGGAAGCAAAGGTCGAGATAAAACGAGGAACTACAAGGAACTAGTTGCGCCCAGCCGTACACAGCGAGGCCTTTGGTTCGTTGATTTTTACGGTACATTTTTATGTTGAGCGGGACGTAATTTCATTACGCCCCATGCGAATACGAAATTTTGTGCCTCTCGTTTGCTTATATTACAAATGTTATGCGCGGGAAAATAACATCTTGCTGCATTTTCGAAATTAGCGTATATACATTGAGTCAAGTCGTTTAATGTTCCGACCAACAACGCCTTTAATTTTATTTTATTAGGGGAAATTTAAATATTAGTGGGAGCATATTCCAGTAGACAAATGTTTAGAATGTTTAAAGTAGAAAACAAACATGAAAATTGCAAATATATTTCTCATCATAACAGTAAAAATTATCGTAAACTATTTATATAATAATTATTACCATGTATTTACTGTATACGAGGTGTGTAAATAAAATAATGAGACTGTTGACATAGCGTTAGATCCGGCAACCCTCTTGGCGTTCACTTTGGAGGGTGAACAGGCCGACATTTGATACGTCTTGATTTTTATTTTTCAAGTACCTTCTGAAAAAAGTCCCAACAATGTCGAACCTCAGTGTACTATCAAGTATAGTTTCCGACTTGAGTACAGTGTGATGGAAAATTTTGCAAAACAAGTCCATGAAAACGCTATTTTATCAAGGGCATAGGCTTTTAGGTGGTTTAAGGCATTTTCAGAAGGCCGAAACGGTAAACCAGCATATTTATCGAGAAGTTTTGAAAGATTTCGAAAAATGATAATTCGTGTAAGACCGAACCACGAAAACACCTGGGTGCTTGTTTAGCCACACCGCAGTTTCAATGAACAAATTTTTGGCAAATAAAAATACCTATCTGGCTTCGCAACCCCCATATTCACCAGACCTGAGTCCTTTTAACTTTCTTCTTTTCTCAAGATTGAAAATTCATCTTAAAAGACACCATTGTGGAATATTAGAGAACATTGGAAAGGCCGAAACAGATTAGAAAAATTCTAGTCTGAATTCTAGTCTAATTCAGATGTTTATCTATCTCACCACCAAAGAAGAAACCAACAGTGTTGTCAAATCGAACGCTACACCAACAGTCTTGCTTCTTTAGCTACACACCCTGTGTTTCCATACAGATATATAGCGATGTTTTTAATACAGCAATGGTATAGATGTATTTAAATAATTGCTCAATGATCTATTGTTAACAAATTTGTTAGCTGTATAGGGTCATTTTGTATCAAGTTATTAATTATAGGCATATAAACCTACTAATTATCGCAAAGAAACTATAAAAGCCATGAAATATTATTGTTTTAAACATAATTTAGTTGAAACAGATAATATAACATTTCATAATACATTAAATAATTACAAATATGCTAAAAACAACATGTATAGAAAGGAACACCGCATATCGTGATAGATGACATATTAATTAGAAAATTCCGAAAATTGTTTAATTTGTTTTTTCTACGCTTTATATTCTTATCCATCCTAGTCCGAGGTTTTTCACTGTTGCATTGAGCTTATATATTTTTTTACAGTAGGTAAACTGCTAACAAGGTTGAAAGAGTAAAGCATGCCAAACCGAATAAATCATAACGACGACAGACAAGAAATGATCACAATTAAAGAAAAACATACTAAAAACTATCTAGCAAGCATTAGTAACCAATATTATCGATGGAAATATAAAATAGAAGACAAGAAGATCAAGGTTCACTGGAGAATATTTCATAGAAATATCTTCAAAATGGACAGGATATATAAAGCTTATCGAAATAGAAATCCACGAATTAGTAGAAAAAATAAACAATGGGAGAGATATACAAAAAATTAGAATCAGACTTCTGTGATCAGCTAAAACAAATATGATTAGCAACAGCAAATACGTTTCTGACCCTTATAATTCAATTTGTTTATTATTACTGAGTATATTTTTATTTTTGTATTTTTCGATGTTATGATGTCCAGCAAAGCGAAAAACTTTTGTTTCAAGCCGTTATTCTTGCTGCAACATCCATACTTCATTGTGTGTCGTAATTGCTGAACCTAGATATTTAAAATCAGATCTGTACACGAGTTATATTAAATAAAAATAAATAAAATTGTATTGTTGCTTTTATTTATGTTGTGGCATAATAAAAATTGCACTAAATTATAATATATTATTATAACTCTAAATATCACATTAATAAATGATCTACTCACCCTTAGTCGTCTGCTAAAAGTAATTGAAAATTCATTTCAATAGTTACCTGCAAAGAAAAGAAATATTCAAAAATAAATTACATATTTAAAATGCTAAAAATTATTAATTTGAAACAAAAAATTAAGATACGTATTAATAACTAACTAAAAAAACAGGATTTTAATCGCTAAAAGTATAAAATCAAGAGTTGGAATAACGCACTAGCGCCCAAACGCCTAAAAATCAGGCAAAATAGAATTTGATGCAAGAATAGATGATAAAAGAACAAGAAAGGAGATCAATCAGGGTCAATCCACTGCAGGATCTGCAACACATGTTTCCAATTCGCGTGGTCGTGGGCTTTGTTCTGTTCAGGACCACGCCCCATATATATATATATATATATATATATATATATATATATATATATATATATATATATATATATATATATATATATGGAGTTTTTTTGACTTCTTTGGACTGCGTCCAACGAGACAACAGTAGTCAGAAGTTATACACCCCCGACCGTTGGGTTCCACAATCTCATGTGGAACGCACAACAATCTGCGTCTCCGCCATAATGAACAATGGTTAGTTGCTTGATCGGAAGGAAGCCCCACCCAGCATTACATTGGAGGGCACATGTCTCGTCTGTTGGTTGTTAGACTCATCAGGGTACCGACATATGCTCTCTCACCAAGAATAGGGAGCCCCTCTCCACGATCAAACAACCCATATTTTCGCCGACCTCTCGTCGGATGGCTTATAAATGAAGTTTTTTGACTTCTATGGACCGCGTCCAATGAGACAACAGTAGTCAGGAGTTATACACCCCCGACCGTTGGGTTCCACAATCTCATGTGGAGCAATGGTTAGTTGCTTGATCGGGAGGAAGCCCCACCCACGTTGTGCGTTCCACATAAGATTGTGGAACCCGGCGGTCGGGGGTGTATAACTCCTGACTACTGTTGTCTGGTTGGACGCAGTCCAAAGAAGTCAAAAAACTCCATTTATAAACCATTCGACGAGAGGTCGGCGAAAATATGGGTTGTTTGATTGTGGAGAGGGACTCCCTATTCTTAGCGAGAGAGCACATGTCGGTACCCTGGTTGATCTCATCTCATCTCGTTCGCAGTTAGATCCTCGTTCGAAACAGCATCGTCTCTCTCGCCTTCTACCGTGCCGCGATCGAAAGTAGTAACGGTTCGTTCCGACACACCCCGCTCCAGACAGGCCGACTAGACCCGTATCTAGACTCGCGCCGCACCCGTCTGGCCCGCCCGACAGGCCGCCGCCATGGCGAACGCTCACGAATACGACTCCGACCTGGAGCTAGAACCCGATGACCTACCTGGGGATTTCCAGTCGCATCCGCCCCTGACGGAGGTCCTTCAACGCTGTCAAAATCTCAAAGATCTCAACAGAAAACAACGCGCCCAAATTCGCGACATTGCGGAAGTAACAGCCCAAAACTATGACGCCCAAGTGGAGCAACTGTGCAACACCAACTCGGAACTAAAAATCCGAAACATAGCGCTAGAGAAGGAAAACTGCGCTTAAAAACCAAATCGGGGAGCTGGAAGCCAAAATTTCGGCACAGCTCTTCGAAATCAACTCGCTCAAAAAATCGACCGGACCCAGCAACAGTCCGCCCGCCACCGCACCCCTCCCGAAGAAGAAAAATATCGCCACAACCGCGCAGAAGAAGTCTGCCCCAACCCAAAAAAGAAAAAAACCCGCCACCCCGTCGTCCAACGAGGCGGAAGATTTCCCGGACCTTCCGCAACCGAAGGTCGCTATCAACACCCCAGCTTGCACCAACCCAGGAGTGATTCACCACTTCTAGAAGCTAAACCTGCAAGCTCAAAATCCAATGGACACCAGCCCAGCCGCGGGACCGTCCTCTTCAACCGCCACCGCCATAAGAAAACCAGCACCAACCCCGAAGCTGCAATTTAAGAAAATTCCGGTGGTCCTCCGCGAACCAGCCCGCTGGAGCGAAGTCGTTAAACACTTTCAAACACAAAAATGAGAATTCACGGAGGCCAAGACAGTGCGGCTTGGCATCCAATTCTTCCCGACCTCCGCGGACAGCCACTGGAACATCACCAGGTTCCTGACCGCAAACAAGATCGACTACCACATTTCCTCGCCAGTGACCGGGAACTCAACGTCGTCATCCGCGGCGTTGACACCCACATCGGCACAGAGGAAATTGAAGTAGACCTCAAACTACAAGGTTTCCAGCCCTCTGAAATAAGAAGGATGACACGCGGAAAAGGGGCAAAGATGCCCATAGTGAAAGTTCGCGTCCCCCGTGACCAAAAAAACATTTACAATTTAACCACCCTCTGCGAACTCGCAGTCACAGTTGAATCTCAAACATACAACCGCTCGTTCGCCCAGTGCCGCAATTGCTTGCAGTTCGGCCACTCGGCAGTGAATTGTTTTGTTCCTCCAAAGTGCCGGAAGTGCGCGGGGGATCACAAACCGACAGCTTGCCCAAAAAAAGAAAATCAGCCGACAAAGTGCATCAACTGTGGTGACGCGCACACCGCCACCTTCTCCGGGTGCCCGGTGCACCCACAGAACGGCATCTCCAACGCCAACCGTCAACCTAAAACATCAGCCACCACGTCGCCAGGAAAATCGTTCGCCGACGCCGCCGCTCCGCCACCAGCACCAGGTCCAACCCCAAAAACCTCCATCGAGAAATACTTGCTTCAAGCCATGTCCGGCCTAGCAGCAGGGCTCAAAAAATTCCTTCAAGAACACCAGTAATACGCCACAAAAAGAAACGCCGCCGAAAACCCTACGCCAAACCTCAATAAATACAGACTACCCCCTCCATTGGAACCAACCCAGCGGGCAAGCCCCGCCCCATCGCCAACTCACCGCGTTCTAGCCATTAGAACGCGGGACTTCGCCTACACAACTGGTGCACAGTAGCAGAGCTCTAGCACCTTGAAACCCATAAATGCAAATGCAATGTCGGTACCCTGATGAGTCTAACCACCAACAGACGAAACATGTGCTCTCCAATGTAAGGGATGGGTGGGGCTTCCTTCCGATCAAGCAACTAACCATTGCTGATTATGGTGGAGACGCAGCTTGTTGTGCGTTCCACATGAGATTGTGGAACCCAGCGGTCGGGGGTGTATAACTCCTGACTACTGTTGTATGGCAAAATCAACTAGAGTCTCCTGATAATGGCTTCAAAGGGGAAGCCAAAACGTTGAGATTTTACAAATTTAAAACACGGTTATACCCGAGAAATTACTAATTCTATATATATATATATATATATATATATATATATATATATATATATATATATATATATATATATATATATATATATATATATATATATATATATTATATAACGATATACAAAAGTTATTTTTACGATACAACATGTAATTTACATTACGTTATATAAATGTATCATATGATTTTTAAAAGATAGGCCCTTTTAAAACTAATGAAATTTTATGGAATAGTCCTCTTAAGAGGTTATTTTAAATCCTTAAAGATTTTGAAACAAGATAAAAGTGGAATTAACTTGTGCATAAGGTTCAGCGAGGGATTAATCTAGAAGGCAATATCGTTGCAGTCCCCTTTGCGCGACATTGGAGTAGATAAATCATTTGTCTGCTTTTAATTTCATTAAAAAACTAGTTTTACTAACAAAAATATCGTTATTTCTCGGTAAAAAACTTCAGATATTATAATAGAATGGCATTTATAGCGTTTTGTGAACAAGTTGTAAGTGGTTATCGCAAAATAATTTTCATTAAAATAAAATATCTGCATTAACGTTTTTTTTAATGTTTATATCCTCCATATACATTTCTGATTAGAGATTTTATTGAGCTGATTGTATGTACTCTTGGCTTAATGTTAGTTTACTTATTGCTGCTCTATCAAGTTTTATGTTTCTTTTTATATATCGTACAGTTGTTTTAATAATTGAGTAGTTCGGGGATTTTCTCGCAATATAGGTATATGTTTATCAGCTTTTATATTTATTAAGGAATTTGGTATTATATTGTAATGTATGCGAAACAATAAAGCAAATAACTTGAAAGTGTTTTTTGAGTGTCCCTTCACCTTAAAAATTGGGTTTCAATGTTTAGAAATGTTAAATATAATTGTAGTTATGTCTGTTCTTGTTCAGTTCCTTTGTAGCAATTATTACTAGCTCGTTTAATGATCAATGACAATTTCTTCTGGAATAAGCTAATCTGGAGAAAATGTTCATTTTCACTGTTCAAACCAAGAATTGTTTAGACATACAAATGAAAAATTTCTGTTTTCCCTTTAAAGGGGAGAGAGGACAACATCTCATGGTCTGCGTCTACAGTATGCGTTTGTACTCCCTAGTGAATGACTTTGAACAGAATTTTTTCGTCGTAGACTTTCTATTTAAATTCTTAAGTTTTTCATTATATTTAATTTTCGCTCTTGTTAGTTATATTATACCTCTCATAATTTCTATCCATTTTTAATCTTCTTCCTTCCTTTCCTTTGCTCCTACACTTAATAATTCTTCGAAATGTAGTTTTCATTTCTGACCGTTTCTTTTTTTGGTTATTAGTTTAAATTTTAGTCTATTGTAAATATCATTCTTTCTTGCGTCAGTTACTGATATTTTTTGCATTTTTATGAAAACTTCTTATTTCTTTGCTTGAAACTTTTTCAATTCGCTTTTAAACAATTTCCTGTTCTCCATATCTGTTTAAATTTCTTTCGTTCTATGTTGTAATTCTTACGAGTTTTTCTTCTATTCTTTATTTCTCCCTTTCGTCAGTCAACTGTGTTTTTGTATCCATTTATGCTTTCAATTATGTACCATTTTAGGGCCTTCGTAGTGATTTTTTATTTTTGATCCTGTTTTTCTAGTTGCCTCTTAGAGTAGTGCTTTTTAATTTCTTCCTACCTATTTTCTATATATTTTTTGCTTTAACGTTGGTTGTAAGAAAATGTTTTTTATATATTTTTTGATCGTCTTTGCTACACTATCTTTTTATATATACATTCTGTCAAAAAATCACTGGGATTGGTTAATACAACACAAAATGTTTATTAATCTAAATTTATTCTATCGCTTTCAAAGGAGGCCCCTTCCGAAATAATACACTTATGCCAAGGAATAATCCAATTGTCAAAACATTTTTCAAATGCATTTTCCGGAATCGACTTCAGTTCTCGCCGCGAATTTTCTTTTATATCTTCTATCGACGAAAACGGATAGTGATGCAAAATCCAAGAGTTCTCTTTCCAAATTCTGACATTTTTCGACGAATTTGCTCTCTCAAAGGCCCCATAACGCACAAATAATATTCTTTATTTACCGTCTGATAAGAATTCTGAGTACACAACACCGCGATAATCAAAGAAAATAGTTAACATCACCTTAACTTTTGATCGACTTTGACGTGGTTTTTTCGGTTTCGGCTCAATTGGAAGGTGCCATTCTGAAGCTTGTTGAGTGGTTTATCAAACGATCAATTCTCGGTACTTCTTTAATAGAATGTATAGTTCCTATTGTGTTTATTTTTTAAAAGTATACAGTGATTTTTGCAGTATATTCATTTCGTCATTTACCCTTTAACAACACTTCTGCACGTTCTGTATGATTTGCATTCATACCAGGAACATTTTCTTGTATCAGTAGATGACGTAAACAGATCTAAAATCAATCAAACTAGATGGTTGGGTTAATTTGTTCCCCATATTTGACACGCTCTTTCGGAAATATATTTTCTCTTGAGGTGTGTACTATCTTTACTTATAGTATTAAAGGTTCTTTAATTATGACGTTAATGACAATATAATATATCAAAAATAATATAAAGTATATTCGAAAAATTAACTACGCTAAAAGATTTTTTGACAATTTTTGTTTTACTTTGCAATATATCTACCCATTTAATCAATGTGACTAAAACGTCGATATTCCAAGGTCTATTCCAATCTTGTAATTTTTACATTTAGTTGCAAAGCAATTTAATGCACAATTAATGAAGTTTTAGATTTGTAATTGTAAATTAGGATGTTTATTTTCAACTTTAATTATTAATTATTCCAACCTTTTAAAACCAGCATTTATTATCACCTTTCCAAATAATGAAAAAGGATTCCTCATTTTTGCATTGATAACTCCCTTACTTCTTTTATGATGTATATCGTTTAATTTGTATTTCGTGTACGGCAACGAAATATGTCAAATGTAACTGAAATTTATTTAAAGACATCACAAAGTTTGCAAACCCAAATGCAAAGTGAAAATTATCATTGCCAAGGTACAAGAAATTTGTGAATTGCCTTTGGGTTTACAAATTCTGCGATTTTTTAACTTAAGAAAAAATTTTGCTAAATTAACAATATCAAGGATATATTTCTTGACTGACGAGACGAACCAAAGTTGATACAAGTATCAAAACATAATAGTTCTTCGAGTACTAAAAGCTTCGAAAATTGTGAATGAAACACACTGCTGAACATGGTCAAAGAGAGGCGAATTTGCCAATCCTCTCCGGCTTTAAGATTTTTGCAGTTTGACAAATTGCATAGTGGGATCGTAGAGAGTAAAAACATTCAAAAAACAAGGGACATTTTTGCAGTTTGCAAACTTTCTCGATTATAAAAATCTATCCTAAAGGTTATATCCTTGTGGTAAACTATCCCAATTCTGTTGTTTTCGATATTCTGAGCTTCTTCAGTAAAATAAAGAAGCCTAAAAGCTTGTTGTTTTATCTAATAATGCATTGCGAAATGCGACCAAAGACATAGACAAACTTGTCAATCCTGTACAGTTTCACAAATATTGAATGCTTTTAAAAATATCTCCTGACTCAATGAATCAAACTGCCCTTTTACACCAGTTGATATTGAATCACTGTTTAAACAGTGTTATATCATTACCAGTATTTAATTTCATCCATTCTAACATTAAGATAATTTTATCATCAATGTTAGCTCATCAACAGAGTTATTATAAACACGTTCCAATTTGAAATTGCCAACTGCATTTACGTACCAGGTTCGATAAATTACAGTAAAATAAGTATAACAGTAGTGAAAATAACTTGCAGCTTTTATTCAATGCCAAGTTATCCCAATTTCGTCTCCAATATTTCTATTAAAAACGGTTGCAGTGAATAAAATATACACAGTATGTTGGAAATATAACGAAACCTTTTTAAATAAAAAAGAACAATTAATTATTTTGCTAAAATTATTTATTTTTATTCAAAAGACATCCCTAATACTAACATAGACTAATACTAACATAGATTATTTTGCTGTTGTTTGTCGGAATTGTCTCAATGATCCTCTTCACGGCTCCTTGGGCTTGAGTAACACTGTCATAAAATGTTCCTTCCATAGCCAGCTTGAGTTTTAGGAAGAGGAAAAAGTCAATCTTTGGTCGTAGTTTACCTCACGCAAAGCATACCCTTCGAAGATATTTGTTCAGGACAAGCACCATAAACTTTTTTCAACAATTCATATGTTTCTATAAAAGTTTTACTGAGCTTGAAACAAAATATAATATTGGCCCTTTGTTCCATCGTGTTTTTGTGACGAGGTGACAAATGGTCACTGTCACTGACTGTCACTATAAGCGCTATAACTTTGTTCACCGATATATATATATATATATATATATATATATATATATATATATATATATATATATATATATATATATATATATATATATATATATAATAACTCTTTGGTTCTGTATCGCCATGAACCCACTCTCAAACCGACTGAACTCTACCAAATATGGTTTTGGCTTGAAAAATAATGGTGAATTTATGCGGCTAAACCATTTGCTCTAGATAGACAATCTGAAATTAGTTGCCTCATCGAACGCTTACCTATAACAAATGTTATAAATAGTGGAAGAATTTTCCAGGGATATACGAATGCAATTTGGATGCATATCAATAGAGGAAAACTGCTGAACAATGTTTTTAAGACACATAATGATAATAATACGGAATAGTTACATATACATATTTGGATATGAAACAAGCACGCTGAATTGATCACGGCTTAATGAAAGAACCTGTCAATTCAACGTCAACGATTTACCTGTCAATTTATCAAAAGAGTGAGACAAGTTTTGAGAACAAACTTAGATAGCAGAAACATGTCTATCAATACTTATGGATGTTCGGTGCTCAACTATTGGTTCGAGGCAGTTAAGTGGAACGGAATCGACGTACAAAATTTGTAAAGTAAGATTAGGACACTGCTTACAAAATTGTAGAAATACCACCCTAGTATATTAGTAAGCAACTGAACCAACAAATAGAAAATCTGCAGAAATATTTCTTGAGGCAGGCGGAAACGTCTATACCTAAAGTTGTATGCCAGGCTGATCGATCCACACCATTGCGACTAAACGATGATCAAGTTCAAGTCTACGCAAAAACCGAACTCGAGAAATTACAAACATGGAGATAAAACCCTCTGAATGGGAGACACTTGAATGAGGTCACTCAGGAACAAGTCGACATATTAGCGTCGATTTACTGGCTGACTGCTGGACAGATGTTTCCGGAGACAGAGGGTTTCCTACTGTCAATACAAGACCAAGTTATACCTGCCAGAAATTACCTCAAGTATATAGTTTGGGACGACAGTGTGACGGATAACAGGAGGCTGTGAACTATTTGCAGCAACAGAATATAAAGAAAGGCACGGCGCAGTGGCAAAGATCTCTCATCAAACAGAAAGAGTCCTGTACTACAATTACAATTCTCAACCAGTTCTGGAGAACAATAGTTACAGAATGTATTGGGACCGAACAGTGCTTACCGAGCAGAAGTTAGCTACTAACAGATCCGATATTGTTGTTATTGATAAAACTTTGATCTAACAAAGCTTAAAGATCTAGCTATTCCAAACAACAATAATCTAGTTGCAAAACATACTGAAAAAATTCTGAAGTATAAGGAGCTTCAAGAACAGGTGAAAATACAATAGAATATGAAGTGCGTGGAAACAATACCGATGGTATTGTCATCAATTGGAATTATTCCAAAGAACCTGATAAAGAATATTAAAACTTTGGGCATTAACGATCACCGTTTTAGAATCATGCAGAAGGCTGTATTGCTTGGAGCAGCTCAAACCGTTCGAAAGTTTTTGAATAATAATAGGAAACCAATGGCATTGTCACCACTGCAACTGTGTGGCTCGAGAAAATGGAAAGGACACAGAGCTTAATCCTTTTGATATCTAAGATATCTGGGATAAGTCAATGTCCCATTTATAGAGAGTGCGAATACCTTTAGTCTAAATCATAATATACTACATATAACAATACATTATATATATATATATATATATATATATATATATATATATATATATATATATATATATATATATATATATATATATTCGTTCATCGATTCAAATGATGATGGTTTCGTTTAATAGAGAAGATCTACAGCTTTCAGACTGTATATTGTTTCAAGAGATGGCACTTGTTGTTTTCTTTAAATTTAAAAGCTCCATTATTTTTCCGACATACTGTGTAAAACATGTACAGGTATGGATTGTAAAGAATTCTGACAAACAGTACTATAAAAGAAATTGTTGCGAAGCAGTTCCCAAGATTTATGCGCTACTTTTTATTACAATTGAAGCGCATAATGTCGTTGACGTTCAGATGCCATAAGCGTGGAAACGTACATAGTACTAACTCCATTTAGTTTTATGTAGCGGAAAGTTTATTTCTTCCCATAGTTCAGTGTGAATAAATTTTAAATTATGTGGCTGAAAATTTGCAGGTTTTCCTAGCAAGAGTTCATAAATAATACAGGAAATAAACAAACAAACCCACTGAATGTCTATAGAGATTGCTTAAAGGGCATTTTCAAATGACAGTCATAAATGGTTCGCGCTGAAAACACAAGAATAAGTTGAGATTAACGACATTTAATTGCCACTGTATACTTACCATATGGTTAATAAACATTTTTCAATAAATTTAATTTTTATATTTTTAAATTATATATAAATCTTTCTGTTTACGTAATTAATAACATATATTGCACTGGTTCCTTGATTATTGGAAGGTGGTTGATAGTCTAAAATGGGAGTATCATTTTATCAATGTATCATTATTAGTAATTTATATTTTATTAGATTTAAAAAATATGGCAGTTAAAAAAACATAATTCGTGTTGTTTTTAATAAAGAATTTTTATGAAACCTATATTCTCATATTCGATGCATTTTTAAATCTCGCGCGCGTTTTTAACCTCTTTTACGACGTTGTCACATCTAATGAACTACGATATAAAAAGTATATTTTTGATATTTATTTGTAAAACATGATAAGACTTGCAATATCTCATAAGGCTCAATGTTAAAAGCAAGCCATTTCAAATATCAATATTGTTTACTGGTTCACTGTAGCTCTTCAAAAAATTAATTGGATCATTTTCTACTTAATAATTGGATCATTTAATAATGGATCAATAAATAATTGGATCATTTCTACCATAACTACTAATATGCCAAATTTCATTAAATTTTGAACGGTAATTCTAAAACCGACACTATTACCTTAAAGAACAAAACCGGCTTTAAGATGTGGATGTCTTTTCTTCTCCTAGTACTAGGTTAATTAAAAAGTTCGCGGAGCGGAAATGATTAAACAAGTTTATAGTGAAAAAAATCACATTATTCCTCCGTATATTCTCCTTTAAGCTCAATACATTTTTTGGGTTTTCCATCTCTGAGAGTGTGATTTTCCGAAGTCCTTCAAAATGCTATAACTTCTTTATTTGATAAAAAAAGCTTGCCACGTAGGATTTTTTTGAGGTTTCGGAACAGATAAAAGTCAGAGGGGGCCAGATCTGATGAATATGGTGGATGTTGCAACAATTTGTAGTATAACTCCTTCAATTTGGCGATTGCAAGAATACCTCTGCGTAAACCAGGCCTTTTCTCACGAATTTTTGCCTCTACTTGATCCAAAAGGTTTGAGTAATATTGTCTTGTTATTGTTTTACCCGTCTGAACGTAAACAATTAACATAATGCCTTTTGCATCGCAAAACAATAATGCCATAACGTCCTTTTTGATCAGAATTTAACAAATGCGGCACCCATCTTGCACATAGCTTTCTCAAGTCCAATTTCTTTTTCAAAATATGAAACATCCCTTCCGTTGAGATGTCCATGGCCTTAGTAATTTCACTCAAAGATAATTATCTGTGATCCATAACCATATCATGTATAAAATTAATTATTTGTTCGGTAGTTGCATTTATTGGACGTCCAGCACTAAGATCATCACCCAGGCTTGTACGACTACGTATAAAACTCACCTACCCACTTACGAACCGTTGTTTTTGAAAAAGCAGGCTCCCCTGATACATTTACCATTTCACTATAAATTTCCATTGTCTTTAAACCTTTTTTTACAAATCTAATTTTACAAAAATAATTTAATCACTGCCCGATTTTCAATATTTTCCATTTTAAAAAATAACATTAATACGTTTACTTTGAGTTGCTAGTTTTGTATGAATGAATTGACAGATCGGCTTGAAACTTATGTTCATATGAAGAATGAAACTTCAAAATGTATACGTGTCGCTCCGCGAACTTTTCAATTAAGGTAGTAATGGTACGAGACATAGTTCGACCAGTCGTACTACCCGTGTTTAATAATACAGTTAGTTATTTTAGATTGATAATTAATACGATCAAGTAAACATAACCTTAGTCCTCTTTTAATTATGTTTAACTGAATTTTTCCAATAAATTTTTTTTTATTATAATTCCGAATACAAAATTACCGTGTTCGCTAGAAATTAATATAGTGCCAACAAAAGATTTACAAAATGATAATGGATGGTATTATTTCGATTAACAACAAGATAAAATTAACCTTAGGGGTAACAAAAGCTTTAGCGGGACATTGATCACGCGGCCCTAAATATAGCTGGGGGATTCAAACTGAGGCATTATTGACCATTTAGTCACGCACAAAGTTTAATCCCGTTTCATGTGAAACTATTTCTTGTTAATAGTTTATAGTTCTCAGATATTAATTAAACAATGGATGCGAACCGAATTCGCTGAATAGGATATTTAGTCGAAAACAGGAAACCGTTTCACAATCTATGGTAAATAACAGCAACCGACAAAACGTTCCCAATTTGAAAGTCAATCTGAACATTTCGGGGTATAACATTATGGCTATTTTTAATTTTGTGAGATTCAATTTAACGAGGCAATTTTTTGTTTGACATTATATCTGACCAAAATGGATAAAACGCTGTAAAAACTCATAAAAAGTTGCGGGAATGTGTAAAATTTGATTGTTTTCTGTCGTACAAAATGAAAAGGATCAGATAATCTCATATTATTTAAAATTCAGGAATGGTTCAATTCCTATTTAGGATATGAATGTTTCGTTTGTGTAATTTTATTGAATAACGAATATCGAATAACATATTGAGTTGAAGCAAAAGTTCGTTCCATTTTAGAAAAAAAAATCGTTTCATCAACGTAACATATGCCGTTCAGTTCGATGACCTTACTCAATCTCACCGGTAGCTGCATAATATCGCGCTTATAGATCTTCTGATATTTCCGGCCAAAGAACTGATACATGTAATTTTGATTTTTTAGGTCTTCCAAACAGTTTAAAGTTTCTAAAGTTTATCTGCCTAAGTTGTTTTAAAGCAATCTAAATAAATAATAGTCGGATGGCGCAAGATTAGGAGAGTACGAGTGTTGCTATTTATGTACGAAGGTTACTGTTTGTTAGTGACTTGAAAATATCATTTCAATATGCAAAATAAAACAATATGCAATACGAGCAGGGGAATTGAACTAAAAACATCAATTAGAAAAGTCTGGTGGAAGTTAATATAAAGACCAGTATGTTATATCCAGTCAATACAAGATTGGGCTGTCTAGGCGATATAAATATCAGGATATACATTCAGTAGAGAATAATGTTTTCTACTACAGTTTATATTCAAGAAATTATTCTCCTATTTTTCATACTGCTGCTGCTATGATATAGGAAATATTATTTGTCCCTGACTTTGGACTGGACAATGTAGGGATTACCACAAGACCGTAGAGGGGGTATCTCCCCAGTATTCTATGAACCTTTAAGGGCAATTTTATTGTTTTCTATAGCTTAATTTCTTTCTGTCTCGTTTACAATTAAGTTTTAAGTCGATTTTATACAAAATGGCAAATACTAGTTGTCGATTTTGCAAAAATTCAGCTGATAAGTTTTGTTATATATGCGGACAATTTAATTTTAAGTCACAAGCTAGATCTATATCCGAGGAAGTCAAAAAAGCCTATCTTTTTTATTTTAAGTGCCAAATTGGATATGAAGATAAAAGTTGGGCCCTTCATATTCGCTGTGTGAGTTCTCGCGTAAATTTAGTGCAGTGGTTCGCAAAAAAGATTCTATGCCGTTTGCTGTTCCTATAATGTGGAGAGAACCTACTGACCATGTAAGTAATTGCCACTTTTGTATCACTAAAACAGAAGAGATTTCAAAAAAGCCAAGAGACAAAATTCAGTATCTAAATTTGCCTTCTGCACTTAGGCCAGTTCCTCATAACCAGGAACTACCGCTACCGATTGCCCCTTTAAATCTAAACATGTTTCCCGATGATTCTAATTCTTCATCAGGATTTGATTCCCAACTGCCTGAGAACACCAGTTCTAACCCAGAATTTTCACAACTACCGGTGAATCTCATTAAATAAGAATTCTCAGATTCCTTTGCTACGCGACCTGGGATTGTTAAAACAAAAATCAGAATTTTTTGGTTCCAGACTTCAACAGTGGAACTCTTTAGATAAAAATGCAAGTGTTTCACTAAACCGAAATCGGACTGTAACATTTTGAAGTTTTTATAAAATGGAAGGTTTTTATAAAATGAATGAGCTTAATATGGAACATGTACCTTCGGAGTAGCGTATTTTGATAGATTCGTCGAAATATAGCTTAAAAGCAGTCTTGTTTCATAATGGAAACAAAAACCCATCTATTTATTTAGCCCATTCAGTAACAATGAAACAAACCTATAACAACTTAGCAACCACACTAAATCGGATTAAATATGAACAGTATCAGTGGGATATTTGTGGAGATTTAAAAGTATAGTGCTAGGACTTTAACGGAATTTTACAAGTATTGCTGTTTTTTATATCTATGGGACAGTAGGGTAACAAAAGAACATTATTATAAAAAAGATTGGCCTTGTAGAACTTGTTTTGAACTTGGTACTTCAAATATAAAATATACCCTCCTTCTTAACCCAAAAAAGGTGCTACTTTCGCCATATTAAGCTTGGACTAATAAAACACTGTGTCAAAGGCATGGACAAAAAAATACCTAATGGTATCTAAAAATAATATTTGCTCAATTAAGTGATGTAAAACTGAAATAAGACATATTTATTTGGCCTCAAATAAGGAAGCTTTTAGATGATTTCCGTTTTCAAGAAAAATTAAATGAAAAGAAATTGGTAGCTTAGACATATTATGTAAGTGAAAGGATTTCTGGGCAACGAGAAAGATGAAAACTATAAAGATCACATAAACTTGAAGAGATTTACCACTAAACACCAAATCACTTTTTTTTTAACTGCCGCCTTTTTTAACTGTCGACGCACGTTTCGCTAACCATGTTAGCATCATCAGGAGATTACTTAATCTCCTGCTGATGTTAACATGGTTAGCGAAACGTGCTTCGAGCAGTTCAAAAAGTGATTTGGTGTTTAGAGGTAAATCTCTTCAAGTTTAGTGTTTTACACCAAAGGTTCCTATAGAAAAATTGAAAGATCACATAGATAAACTCTTGAAAGTCTATGAAATACTACGATATATACAATACAACGGTGTTTAAAAGAACTGAACATAATGCAAAGAAAAAAACGAATATGAATGCCAGTTCAATTTTCAGTTGGAAACAAAATTCAACGTGTAACCATCTACAGTGTAGTTTTGTCCAGGTTACACAGTGGTTTTTTCCTTTAAGAAAGTGTTACTGAAGATGAATAGTGGATTCTATACAGCAATCCACAAAAAAGGAAAACAATGGTTAACACCAGTGATAACCATCTTTGCCAATTACAAAACTAAGTAATCACCCTAATTGTTATTATTATTAATATTATTATTCACGCATGAGCCCTGGTGGACCTCGCAAAGTATAGTTAGATGCGTTTGTTTTTGTTAGCCTCCTTTGCGCCCATACTAATTTCATTCTTTCACTATGAGTTTTTCCTTTCGTCAGACCAAGTTGTTCCAATCTTCCTACATTTTTCTCTCTGGCCAACCTTCCAAACGTCAACCTTGTGTCTGAAACAGCCTCTATCCTAAATTTCACTTTGTGTAATATTTGCTGATCTTAAGTCCTCTTTAATTGCAGCAATCCATTTAATTATTTCTACTTTAACTCTACCCCTATATTCATAAAATTCGACTATTTGTCTAGTTAGCCTACTCGGATACATATGTTTTATGTGTCCGTAAAACTTAAGTCTTCATTTTCTCATATCGCTATGTATATCTGTGTATTGTTTGATTTCTTGGTTTTCTCGAAGTCGGTATGTTGTGCTATTTATTTGTTTGGGGCCTAAGATTCTTCTTATAATTTTTCTTTCCTTCTTTTCAATGTCCTCGATGTCTCTCTTTCTATTCAAAATGAGCGTTTCTGCCCCATATAGACATTCTGGCTTAATAACTGTGTTGTAATTTCTCAGTTTTGTGTTTTTAGATAGGCATTTTTTATTGTAAATATTTTGTGTAAGTCTCAATGCCATTTCCGCTTATTGGCCGCTTTTTTCAACCCATTTTCCATAATTATTTCACCCAAATATTTGAATTGAGAGACTCGTCTGATGTTACCATATTTTGTTTTTAGAATTGGTGTTCGTAGTCTGTTGTAGGTCATGTATTGTGTCTTTTCAAAGGAAATTTGGAGTCCCACCTTTCCTGCTGTTTCTTTTAGGATTTCAATCTGTTTCTGTGCCGTTAATACACTAACCTAATCTAATTTAATGGTTATTAATAATAAAAACACATAAAAATTGATATTGTCGGTATGGTGAGGTTATGCAGGATTGAAGCTCTGAATCCTAATGAAAACATAATTGTTGATTATTATTGAGCCAGATCAAGATCTTACACTGCCGGAATCACCCAAGAAAAAAATCAAAAAGTTAAGGTGGAAGGTCTCTTGTCACCCATTATATTTTTCGGATGCTGCACCATCAGATAACCATCTTATCACATCTTGTTACACGTTTTAAATTTAAAAATGTACCCTTAAAATATACAATATATTTTACTAAGTTAAATGATACCAAGGGCTAATTAATGCTCAGAGAACATGAGATCTCAGCGACAAAAGAAAACATTACTCGGTACATAGACATTTATTCTCATCATGTAAGACATTATCATGAAAGCCAAAAAAAACATAAGAGGGATTCGAATTTAGTAATGACGTTTTGTAGACAATAAACAGTAATGAACTTAATCTAATATGACTAGTAGGATGATAATTTATCTTTAATCAGTCAATCTACGAAACTCTCCGATGAGTGTCGTAGAGGCCACGTGAGGCGAAACGTTGGTCTGTCTACCCCTTAAGGTTTCGGATATTCCGTAGTTCTACTCCTGTGGGTCGCGAGGACTTCGAGGACATCCAAAGATTGCGTGGAAAGAAGCCAAAGATTCACCCGAATCAACCACGTGGACAGAAAAAATATGAAAAGATGGAAACAATCTCCTACCAAAAAAACTAGAGAGAGGTTTCATTAATATTGTGAGAAATATTTTAATGAGGTTAAATTATTCTTACCCCTAACTTTACCCCAGGTTAAAAAGAATTATTCATCAGACGACAAATAATTGCACGGCCACGAGGGTTCTGTAATCTGTAAAATCAGTAAAGCTGGTGGGGAGATATCCTCTGTTTCTGAAGGCTTCCGATCTTGCTATCCATTCGAGGATTCGCTTTGTCCGCCTGTCATCAACCGTTCTCGCAACATGACCCCTCCAGTTCCACTTCAACATCGCCATTTTTTCTACGGCATCAATCATTTTCGGTCATTTTGCGTATTTTTGTGTTTTGTACTCGGTCTCTGGAAGAAACATCCAGCATTGTCCGTTCCATTGTTAGTTGTGTCGCCCGTATTTTTCTGACTGTATATAAGGTATGTAAAGAATTGGGAGAACACACTGGTCGAAAATTGTTCTCCGCAAATAAATAGGCAACTCTGAATTTAGTATATATCCTAGGTTTCCGCAAGCAGGCCACGCAAGTTCGACCTGTCTAGATATTTCACGAGTCTGATTACCTCTGTTGATTCTAATCTAGTATTTTTAGTGGTAGTTTGTACTTCTATTTAGCAGTTTATACTAGTAGTTTCCGCTACATTGATGTTATCAATGTAGACGCCGCCGCCGAGTACCAGGTTTGCCATAATTAGGGTTTTTGTGAAATTGATTTTGAATCCCGCATAGCATCACCCAGACGGTCGACTATTAGAACTAGGTCATAGGCGAATCTCAATTCTTTACCCTTTATGGTTTACTCCTAAGCCATCCCATCGTGTGTGTTTGCACATGTATTGAAGTAGAGTATTGAAAAGTTTTGGTGAAATGGTGTCGCCTTGGCGAACATCTCTTCCTATATCAAATTTGTCTGTATCATGGAGTCGGACATTTGCAGTGATGTTTTCGTAAATATGTTTAATGAGTGTAGTGTGGCAGTAGAGAATTCTGTAATCTGATAGAGCTGTTGTACATTGTGTACTGGTCCACTGTGTCGAATGCCTTCTCCTAATCTATAAAGATAATCACTAAAGGTTTATTGTACTCCATCGACTTTTCAATGAGGTTTTTCAATACATGAAGCTAATCGTTCGTGCGGTAGCGTGTCCTTAAGCCAGCTTTGTTCTCGTGCTGGTGTGAGTCTAGCTAATTTCATGGTCGGTTTATGATGATTCTGGTAAACAACTTGTATATGTTTGATAGGAGACTGATAAGCCGCTAGTTTTCGATATTCGTTATATCTTCCCCCTTATGTAGTAATATTATCACTACATTGTTCCACTGAGATGGCGTTGTTCCCTTTGAAAGACTCAATGTTTGTAATAGTTTGTTTCCTCTCATTTTGATAGCTTCTGTGATTATTCCATCATCTCCGGGAGATTTGTTGTTTTTCCTCACAGATGGTGCCCGTTTTACTTCGCCCGGTGTAATATCTTGGGTGTCCTCTGATCCTTGATTTATAACTTTGGTAATTGGGTCGTTTAAGGTTCCTTCTGTGTGTCTTTTATAACTCAGCATAATATATTTCTACCATTTTAAGAATTTCCTCTCTGTTGGTTTTGACATTGCACCGTTTGTTCACCAGATTACAAATGCTTTTTTTGCGTTGCGAATGTTTTCGCCTGAGAATATTTTAGGCTCTTCTTCTTTTTTATGATGTTATTTACATTCTCGGAATTAAATTTTACTGGATCTTTTCTCACAGAATTGTAATAGCTAATACGTAATAGCTAATACGAAATAGCTAATATATTGGCACAATGGGCGTGGAATGAACTCCATGAAAAAATAAAAGTTTATATGTTCCATAGTCGTCATAAAAGCTCCTTTTTTCTTAATGGTGAGCAGGTGATTTGTAGAGACATTAATATTCTAATGACGGTTTTAAATATAAGTCATGATCCATGATAAGTCTTAAATCTGGGTTATTTCATAATGCAAATTTCCATTAATTTCAAACAGTTATGCAGTCAATATGAACGAAATCTACAGTAATTTGAACAAAAATACAACAAATATATTTGGGTTTTTCCCTTTATTGATAAATAATGGATTTTACTTCACTCCTCAGGTTTAATTTATTTTCTACTATTAGCTGCGACAAATAAACATGCCTACTTTAATTCTAAAGTGATTCCATTGCGACATATCAAGTCGCTTGTGAGATTGACCAAGTAAAAAAGGAATGTGTCGTATTAATCCGCAAAACACAGCTCTGGTTCAAAAAGTTCCGGAAAGTAGACATGAGCGTTGAAGATAAGGGAATATTAGGCCTGTCTCCATCTCTCGATGCTAAACTTTTAAGACCAGTTGCGGAGGCAAATCTTTGAGAAAGCACTAGAACCCTTTCAACTAAATTAGAAGTATCCCACAGAGAGCTGTAGAATGGGTTGAAGAGTGTAAAAGTCCTTAAAAATCCTACTAAATCCAACGAATTATAACCTGCATTGAAAAATGTGTTTATTTCAACAATTTTAATAATGTAAGGCAGTGTGTTATACCCCGACAACCAACTCTTCAAAAACAAAGGCGACAAAGATTTGTTAGAAAAGTCATGCTCTGTGTTTGATGAAATTTTGAAGAATTTATTCACTTTGATTTGATTCTTGCTAGCGATTCTATCAATAATGATCTATTATGATCTAAAAATATTCAGTTTTAGAAGCGGTAAAAATGTCCTTTTGCAGTAAGACCACACATTTCACGTCTAATGACTTTAAAAAATTTACGAATTGGACTTTGAACTGTTCCTTCAACACTTATACAATCGTCAGACATCGCTCCATGACCACTGGTTTCGGTTTATGGTTCACTTTTTGCGAGGAAAAAAAATCAGGACTGAAAAAAAGGTAAAACTAGGCGCATCCAGCTTTTCGCACCTAAATACTTATCGTGACTTCGAAGAGGAACATATTTATTTGTTTAAAGATGGATTTAGGCCATTGAAAACAACGGCCTATATACTGAGGAATATCCTCCTAGTAAAAATGTTTTAAACAGTGGATAACTAATTACCTCAAAAATGCAAATGCTTTAGTTGCACTCTAATATCAATTGCAAATTTGTGGGGACTTAAAAGATTTTGCTTTTCATCACCGAGTGTCATCCAATATTGACAGAGTTAATATTAAATAGCATTACCATTATAGCCCAAAATATTTAATAGTATTACCATCATAGCCCACAAATAATCATTTTCATCATATATTCATCGTTTAAATTTTGACATCGTTATCTGCGGTATTCAGTCATTTATTTTAAATATCATTTATACCAGTCAGTAACATCAACATTAACCCAATTAATATCCAATTATATAATTCCTCTTTAATACACGCAATATAGGAGTACGGCGTTACCTCTTGATTTGCTGAAAAGGGAAAATGAGTTCGACCACGACCTGCGTTACCGACATTAATAGATGCATGATTGTAACCGCAATACCTTTAACGTAGTTGAATATATATCTGATTTAGTCGCATTTTAGTAAAATTAGTGGTTACGCAATTAGCTCTATACTTCCAGCCTATTTATATGTAAATTTATTTGCAACTGTAACGGGCATGTGTGAACAGGCGAATTTACATGAAACTGCATTGTTTACTGGTGAATGGTTTCTATGGCAACTAGCAAGTTTACTATTCAATACGTAATTGTTCTATTCAATTAATTTATTCCATTGTTTTCTTTAATATCATTTGTTTAGTGGTGTGCTATGCATAAAATTATTTAATATTAATTTGATTATAAACTACTGGATACAGGATGTCTCGAATTGTATGGACCAAACTTTATCAGTGTGTTCTACAGGTAAAAATAAGGGTACTTTGTCATATACATCTTAGACGAATAATATCTCTTTTTTGTATGTTCTTAATTTGCAAGGTGTCAGCACCAAGATATTATTATAAGTATTGTCTAAATGGTTGTGGCGTGCTCATATATTTTCGCGCCACGATCTAAAACTCAAAAAATATCAAGAATATATGTTCTTATGTAAAGAAAGAAATCACTGAGTAAAAAACAAAACGGATACTAATTTCTCAGTGATTCTTTTTCTGTAATAAATTTGCCTAACGAATAAAAATTTAAAAAAATACAAAATGTTCTAAAATAAATACAAACGTTTGAACGTAAACTTTTCGGGAGGTCTTCTCTTCCCGTTTTCAAAACGAATCCAAAAATAATTTATATTTAATTTCTATATAATACTAGATAGTAAGTAAATATATTTTATATATGTCAATGATACATTGATATATGTACAATGATACATATTTTTTTACTAACAGTGACATATTACCAATATATATAGGTGAAGCTTGCTGTGTGACTATTGTGCTTTGAAATAATTAAACATTTTTAATTGTATTCTTTACAATCGGAAACTATATTTAATTTAAATCTACCGAAGGCATAGTAATACAGTTATTTTTATTTAAATTAATTACAGTGATTTCTTTTAATCTTCTGTATTTAGTTATGATTCTTTTAATACCGTTTTGGAATTTTTCCAATAGATTTTATGTCCCGATTCATATGCGTGTTGGCAAATTCTAGATTTATTAAAATTACCCTTTCTAAGAAGGTTTGTAGTCTGTTATCAAAAGTTTTAAAAGATTTATCTATGAAATGTTTTCGGCAATTGTTTTTTATTAAAATGCCTTTAATGTCATTTGTTTCTTTTTCTAGTCTATCACTGTCGGTACAAACAAATTTTCTTCTGTCATATAAACTTTTAATTACTCCTATTTTGATTGATTTTGAGTGATTAGAAAAGAAATTCGGATACCTATCTGTGTTTGTAGGTTTTTGTAAACTAGCAGTTTTTAATCTAGTAAACTAGTAGTTTTTAATGTGTAGTTGTGTTTTATTATTAAAGTGTTCATTCTGCCTCTCTCGCCATTCTTCCATCTCTAAAATAAACTTAATTGTAGGCTCTCGAGAATTTATATTTTGTAAAAAAAAATATTTAGATCATCAATGCTAAGTCGCCATATATCTAAGCAATGTCAATTTTTTATTGTCAACAAATTTGAAATTTTGTTGACAATAAAAAAATATATTATCATGTTTATGTTTAGTAACGTCGAATACGCTGATTTTCATTTTATCTACGGATATTGTAATAGAAATGTAAAGACATTCGCGAATATGACAGACGATTTCCTAAGAGAAGGTTAAAATAAGTTTTTATTCAAACTCATCAGAAATTTAAGTTTGGACTTAAAAGGGATCAGTGAAATTAAGTAAGGCGAAATGACAAATTTAGAAACCAAATTTTTTTCCGAGTTTTCAAAAAAGACCACAAGAAACCTTTTCGTATACAGTCAATCCAAAATCTTCAACCAGGTGATGCTGAAAGCCAAATTAATTTTTGTAACTGATTTCTAATGATGTGAAGGAAGAGCCACATTTTAAAAATAAAATCATTTGAACTGAGGAAGCTACATTTACCCGCGGTGGTTCGGTAAACTTTCAAAATTTGAGAACCTGGGCTCATGAGAATCATCAGATAATCTTCATGGCATCTTCATAATCATATAGCTTTTAAACAACAATTCAGTATTAATGAGTAATGGATGGTTTTCAAATGGTTTCAAATGGATGGTGCTCCAGCACATTATGCTCCTGAAAATTGCATATAGCTAAATAGTAATTTTCCCGAACTATGGATCGGTCCGTTAGGGCAAGGACCTTGACTCCTCTCCATTTTTTTCGTATGGATAAAGTATAAAATTAAAGGATAAAGTCTATGTACCTTCTGTAAATACTAGAGCGATCTAAATTCAAGATGCGTGTAAAGAATTGCAGGCTAATATAAATTTTATTCGCTAATATTTCTTCACACGATATGTTGTGCGAACGTATCAGAAATATGTTGAAGTTGAAGGAATGCATTTTGAACAATACTTGTAATTTGTAATTTAATTTAATTAAAACAGTTTCTTAAAATGTCTTTTTTTTAATGAAAAGTTTAAGGTACTACTGTCGGTTTTAGAATTACCGTACAGAATTTAATGAAATTTGGTATATTAGTAGACTATAGAAAGGTAATGATCCAATTAAATTTTGAAGAGCTACAGAGAACCAGTAAAAAAATATTGATACTTCAAATTTCATACTTTTGACATTGAGCTTTATGAGAAATCTCAAGGCTTATCATATTTTACAAAAAGTACTGTTCCGATTTCAATAAAAAAAGGAGGAAATGAAAAAATAAAATAATGTTCTAAACAAACAATATCTCTTCATGACGTAGTCATGCTGGATCAAGTTTTAAACAAATTAACCAGAAAAAAATATCCAGCGATTAGCAAATAAAGCGATTTACTAGAAAACGGTTGCATCTTATTGAGGCGAACTGAAAGTATCTTTTTAACGTAAAAATGTCAGGGATTTCATAATCTTTAATGAAAATACTTTAAAAAAAATTTGGTAATTATTACCTTATACCCCCTATTAGGTTACGCCCTGGATGAAATTTGTAGATTTGAAATACGCAGTTCGTTTTGGTGCCCACAATTTACAAAAGTCACCAAATTTCATAATTTTATTGCAAACGGTTTCGAAAATATTCGTAAAAAACCGTCTTCTGAATGCCCCATTTGGGGGGGCGTACCTCCCTTAGGACACATTCATTATTTGACTAATGTTTATATGACAAAGTACCATTATTTTTAACCATAAAACACGCTGGTAAAGTTTGGTCCGTACAATTTGGGTCACCCTGTAGGCTTTGGAATAAGGCTTTGTGAAAACTAATATTGGCTATTTCAATATTGTTAAAACTATGGTAAGAAATTGTGCTAGTGTGATAAAAATAATAAAGTCATAAAATAAGTTCAAATATTTCAGGAATAAGAAAATATTTACCTGAAATCAACCAATATATACATAGTAACTGACATAAATTAAAGAAAAATACCACGGAATTTCGACCGAGTTTTTATTAATTTTATTAACAATTTGTTTGTACCGTTCGATTACACAGGTCAACAAATTTAAACTTTTTTTAGGTAACATTGATGAAAATAGGTGTATATGAATATTTTGTAGTTCGAAATCCGAAAATGATAATCTAATTACTGTAAGACGTACAGTTTTTTTTGTTACAGGGGGTCGTTGGTGGGGGAAAAAGGGAGTAGACATATTTTTACAATCTAATATTTATTTAATATAAACATGTAAAACGTCTTAAAGATATGTAAAGACAATAATAAGAATTATGTGAATAAAAAATATATTACATGAGATGTCTTGAGATGAGATGTAGTCGCTCAACATAGATGGGTTCCAGGATCCCTGGTATCTTTCTTCCATAGTCCTGATGTCCTGGTCAAACCTCTCTCCTTGTGCGTCGCTTACTGCTTCCAAATATTCCGAAAAAAATTCAAAACCAAATGGAAATGTAAAAATGCATTTTTCAGGATATGCGACACTCTGGTATTTCATAGGTTTCAGGAGTTAATCTATGAGGATTTTATAGTTTTTATATTTCTTGTTGCCCAGAAATCCTTTCACTACACTTACAAAATACTCGTAAGCTACCAATTCCTTTTTATTTATTTTTTCATGAAAACGGAAATCACCTAGAAACTTCCTTAGTTGAGGTCCAATAAATATACCTTTTTTTTAGTCTTGCATCACTTAATTGAGTAAATATTTCTTTTAGGTACTTGAAACCATTATCTTCTTTGTCTATAGCTTTGACAAAGTTTTTCATTAACCCAAGTTTTATATGGAGAGGCAGAAAAAGCACCTTTTTCGGGTTACTGAATTTTGTCCCTTTGCTTTTTTGAAGCCCCTTCTGTTTTATTGATACAAAAGTAGCAGTCACTTACATGGTCAGTAGGTTCTCTCCACACCATAGAAACAGCAAACGGCCTAGAACTTTTCTTGCCATGCATGACTACACTAAATTTACGTGACCACTTACACAATAAACATGAGGAGCCCAACATTTATCTTGATCCCCAATTTAGTACTTAAAATATAAGCTTTTTTGACTTCCTCGGATATGCATCTAGCATATCCGAGGCAACTTTAAAATAAATTGTCCGTATATTTATCAAAACTTTTCACTGGATTTTTGCACTATCGATGACTAGAACTTGCCATTTTATTTAAAATCAACTTAAACACTTAACTGTGCTGTAAACGAGACCGAAACAAGCTAAATTATAGAAAATATTAAAACTGCCCTTAAAGGTTCGTAGAATACTGTGGAAATGCCCCCTCTACAGTCTTGTGGTAATTCCCACATTGTCCAGTTCAAAGTCAGGTACAAATAATTTCAAAGGCCCCATGATATAAAGGAGAACCAGACACTTAAAACGAGACGAGCTAGACCATTTCTGCGAAAAGGTGTTTTAATAACTACCTAAATGAAACCGAAAAAAAACATTCTCATGAACAGATCATGTCGACCTGTCTTATTTATAATCTCCCTAAAATGTTTTGGCATATATTTAATGAAGTAGTATATTTTTTCTCGAGATATATATAATGCTGTTTTTTGTGATACTGTTCTAACCTAAGTTTATAATGGAATTTCCTGTAAATAGAAATAGGTATTGAGTAAGTGCTAACCGACATTTTAGCTTTAATTCGCATGACAAAATACATAATATTCATCTAATTTGGCTTCGGATATATTTTGGCTATAGACCAGTATTGCCAGTCTGATCTTTAATCATTTTCAAAATGATTGATGTTGTTTGGTGTTTCTCCGTCGAACAAAGTAAATCGTAATTTGAAAAACAATGTTTGGTCAATATGGCGATTCAGGTTAAGCATCCTACTGAAATGTTTCCAACGTATTCTTGGCTAATTTTGCACGATGTGTTTTTTTTTTATATTTTGGAGACATTATATTGGACTAATACGAAAGTTTATTCGATTTTTTTTTTGAGAAAGAAAGAATTTTATTTACGAAAAATTACAGTTAATCAATAAGACATGTGCTGTTCTGTTTGATGACTTTTCTTCATCTCTCAAGTACCTACACTCTGCTACAAACCTGGTTTCTGGCTAAGGAACCGCTTTAGGTTATATTTCAACTCTTCCACAAAAGTAATATTTTTACCACCTAAATTGTTTGAAGCCATCTAAATACATTGTAATCAGAGGGTGCAAGGTCGGGAGAGTACAGTGGATCGACCAAAACATCCTAATCAAGTTGCAAAAGTTTGTGGCGGGTGTCCTAAAGCAGGTGTCGTTTATTGTCTTGATGGAATATAATGCCCTTTCTGTTGGCTAATACAGGCCGCTCTTGATCGATTGTTTACTTTAATTCACTTAGTTGTGAATAGTATAGTATGTCTCATAATTAATCGTCTGGTTTTCTAGCGACAGTAATATATGAGTTTCTTTCAGTCCCACTAAATGCATAGCATAACCGTCTTCGGATGAAAACTGGTTTTTGCGCAAGTTGAAGGGGCATATCCGCGCTTACATCAGAATATCCTACGCTTAATATTATTATACCCAATTCATTCTTCACAACCTTCAATATTTCGCTTTAAAATGGATTAATTTCTAATCAATTATAAATTAAGTTTATCAATTTTTACTTGCTAAACATTTCAAGTTGACATAATTGTCTTGGCACTATTGATTCCAAGAATTTCTCCCGAGTCTTGAGTTATTATTAAAGACCGGATTTTATGCATTTTACATATATATGCAAATTCTGCATATTTTGTGATTTTAAAGGAAAAATGCATCTTTTAGGCACTATTGCATATCTAAGCATGTTTTGGGATTTCTGTATTCTTTTCTTACGTTTTATGGTCGCACGGCGCCGTGTCTGGGCGGTCCCGCTCTGCAGATTGGGTTTTCCCTAATGGGGCAATGAATTAAAATAAGTACAAAAACTTCTATTTTTATTTATTTTCTCATATTTGTTACTGTTTGCAAAGTTTACAGACTGGTGCCAGTCTAAATTCGTTGCTCGAAGTACCGACGCCTAGTGACAACTTATATTTATTCTGTAAACTTTACTGTTTGTCAGTATTATTCAGGTTGTCGTTTGTTGTAGTCGCAGTTATTATTGTGCAGTTAGTAAGTGCAAACAAAGTGAAAGTGAAAGCAGTGATTATGTCGAAAATACTATGTACTTCTTGGATTAAGCCTTACCCAGAACTTGCTTTGGACGGCGACCAGGTTTTTTGCAAATCTTGTTCAAAAATTGTTTCCTGCTCAAGGAAATTTCAAATAGACCAACATATTAAGACGGCGTCTCACGTAGCTAAGGTTAGAAACATCAAGAAGTCTGGGCCCATACAGTCAACGCTGAAGCAGTCATTTGAGATTTTTAAAAACGGAAACCATGACCAGTCAGAATTTAACGTAGATCTATGTAAAACGTTCTTGGCTGCTAATATTCCTTTAAACAAGTTAACCAACCCGCAAGTTAAGGCCTTTCTGCAAAAATATACAAAATTTAATGCTCCAGATGAATCAACATTAAGAAAAAACGTCGTTGGAAAGGTATTTGGTACCGTGATAGATGAAATAAAAAAAGAAATTGGAGGTAACTATATGTATATTGTTGTCGACGAAATAACTGATTCGTGTGGTCGTTACATAGTTAATTTAATGATCGGAAAACTCACAGATGAACCTGGAAAAGCTTACCTTATAGCCGTAAAAGAAGTGGAAAAAACAAACAATCTTACAGTTACACGTTTTATTCAAGAAACCTTAACACATTTCTTTTTGCCGAACTCAGTTCCTACAGATAAAATTCTTGTCCTGTTGTACGATGCTAAGCCGTATATGATAAAGGCAGGAAAGAATTTAAAAATATTTTATGAAAATTTGATTCATGTAACTTGTCTAGCTCACGGATTAAATAGGGTTACGGAAACTATTAGAGTTTCTTTTCCGTTGGTCAATGACCTAATAGCAAATGTCAAAAAGATATTCATAAAGGCCCCATTGAGAGTGCAGTTTTTCAAAGAGAATTTGCCCGGAGTACCATTACCACCTGAGCCTGTCGTGACCAGATGGGGCACCTGGATTCGTGCGGCATTATTTTATGCAAATAATTTTCAAAAATTGAAGGACTTAATCTCACAAATGTCTGGTGATGATTCACAGTGCATCCAAAAATCGAAAGAAATATTTCAAAGTACTGTAGTGGAACAACAGTTAATGCATATTAAGTGTAACTATGTATTTATAGCAGACAGTATTTTGCAACTAGAGGAATCGTGTACAAGTTTACCAGAGTCGATCGATATAATAGAGACATGTGTACAAAATTGCAAAAATATACGAGGTGAGGTAGGGAAAACAGTAATGGCAAAATTAGAAAATTTGATAGAAAAAACACAGGTTTCAAGATTTTAAGGCAGGTCGTAGACATTATGTCAGGGAAAACTGTAAATAATTCAGCTATTGAGCCTGCCTTAGTTCCGAAATTAAAATTTTGCCCTATAACATCAGTAGATGTAGAAAGATCGTTTTCTTTGTATAAACATTTCCTTAGGGATAGACGCCACAATTTTCTAGTTCAGAACCTTGAAGCACACATTATAACTAGTGCGTTTTATAATTTTTCGAGTTAATATTAATATTTAGTATAAGTTTCATATAAAACATTGTATTAGGTGTTAACTGAATTAATAAAGTATATTATATTATAACTTGAATTTATCTTTATTCAATACTCAATCACCTAATTAAATGAAAATGTAATTTAAGAAATCAAATTTTAGTTGCATATTCACTGCATATTTACGGATTTTTTGCATATATCCTGCATAAATTAAAAAAAATATGTGCATATATATGCGCATATTCTTAAGGTTTTTGGTTGCATATAATCCGGTCTTTAGTTATTATATACCAATCCCTTTCAATTAGCGACAATATTTTGTTGCCATCGGCCTCGGTTGGTCATTCAGAATGGGATTGAACGTCAAGAATAAAATTGTTTGCAAGAAAATTTCTGAACCATTTACCTTTTCACAAATAAAAATGCATAATATGTAGAAAATGTTCCATATTTTCTGCTATTTTCAATCTTTAACAAAATTATAAAAAACAGTCAAATATCATATTTATTCCCAAGTATGCTCTAGAATTTCTTCTGTCAGATAACATCAAAACACATGTGAAGTAGATAACATTTCAGTTTTGCGATGAAATGTCATCTAGCTAAAACGGGACGAACTTTTCATCAAACCAATAATAGAATAAAGCGTTTTTCAAGTTGATCGGTTTTTGCAGAGTGAGGTGTAGCGCCATCTTGTTGGAACCACATATTCTCCAGATCATATTAATTCAACTCGTAAAAATCCAGTTATCATCTCGCAAGATCGAATACCATTCACCTTTGAATATAACACTAACAGGAATGAGCCCTGTATATTTTTTTGCATATATAAATGGGGACGAAAATCACCATATTGAATCACCAAAGATCAAGCATTGCTGTGGAATTTTGGCAGTTGGCGTCAACAACAACTTAGAAGTTTAATAGCAGATTTGAGCAGTTTTAGTTTTGCTTTAATCAATAATAAGTGCCGACTAAGTATAGTGGAATACTCTTTTTATGTGTTCTAGTGTAAATACATATTAATACTTACTATATAGACATTAAAGATATTAATATAGGCAGTAAGGTAAACACAAAAAAATATTATTGATTGATTTGTCCGTTACTTTGTGATAGTTCTTTTTTAAAAAGAAATAACAAAGTAAAAAATTGTTTTATTCCTTTTTACAAAAAAATATGGTTAGTTTTGCATGTTGTGGTTGTGCCCTGACACTAAAAAAATAAAATTTCAGCTGTAACATTACATAGGTAAGTGATACTAAATTTGTCAATTATTTAAAAATAAAAACGTATTTTGTTTCAATGAAATTTGTGAAGCCAACATACACAATTTGTGAAGCTAATGTTATGAAGCCAAGAAATCACCCGGTATAGGCATAGTCAAATTGATATTAGGTAAAATAATATAGTTATAATGTTATTCAAGGTAGTGATTATCTTTTTTTAGTATTTACGTTTTTAACGTATATTCTAAAATGTTTTTGTTTGCAGGTTTTGTTTCATTTTAACTGGGACGGAAGCTGCAATATGAGCACTGTGTTTCACAACTATTTGGGAATAAGAACTTCTCAAATTCTTTAATAAAACATAAATCCGGGAGTGGTTTGAGTTACTCAGGTTTTGATGTAATTGAAATTTGTGAAAAAAACAAAGATGTTTTAAAAAAACGAACAATCTTGCAGTACAAATATCAATAAAGTGTCATTAGAAATGTTCAAATATTTTGGAAAATATGATTTCTCATAATGTTACTCCATTAGAAAATCATAAAGTTTTGCTAGTAAAATCTGTTTGTGTTTGTTAACTCACTACAAAAATTAATTATATTTGTAAAAACGCTGTTGTAGATGAAAAAAATCTACAATCGTCGTATGTATACAAGGTTAATTTTGTGTAACAATTGACAATTGTCAAATTGTAAAGTGTAACAATTTGAGACAATAAACACTGAACAACTAAAAAAAGGATGGATATATGTATTTTAATAATAAATAATTTTGTGAATATTAAGGCTTTTTATTTTATGACAGGAGATTTCAATTTTTTAATAACTTTTTATCGTATTAGCCACATAAAAGACATTTTACTTTTTGAAAAAGTAGATTTTTTTAAATTAATTTAAATTTTTATGTTTTCCAGGACGGAAATCGACACCATCAGTTTAATGAAAAAAAAATTAGAATTTAAATAGATAAATTCAAATTTTCAACTCAAATTTTCTCTAATATATATATATATATATATATATATATATATATATATATATATATATATATATATATATATATATATATATATTTATTATTATTCACGTATGGGGACCACGCGAAGTACAATGAGAGGCGTTTGTTGTTGTTAGCCTTCCTTTGAGCCCATACTAATTTCATTCTTTCGCTATGAGCTTTTTTCCTTTCGTCAGACCAAGTTGTTCCAGTCTTCCTACATTTTTCTCTCTGGCCAACCTTCCAAACGTTAACCTTGTGTCTGAAACAGCCTCTATCCTGAATTTCACTTTGTGTAATATTTGCTGATCTTAGGTCCTCTTTAAATGCAGCAATCCATTTAATTATTTCTACTTTAGCTCTACTCCTATTTTCATAAAATTCGACTATTTGTCTAGTTAGCCTACCCGGATTCATCCGTTTGATGTGTCCGTAAAACTTAAGTCTCCTTTTTCTCATATCGCTATGTATATCTGTGTATTGTTTGATTTCTTGGTTTTTTCGAAGTCGGTATGTGCTATTTATTTGTTTGGGGCCTAGAATTTTTCTTATGATTTTTCTTTCCTTCTTTTCAATGTCCTCGATGTCCCTCTTTCTATTCAAAATGAGCGTTTCTGCAGCATATAGACATTCTGGCTTAATAACCGTGTTGTAATGTCTCAGTTTTGTGTTTTTAGATAGGCATTTTTTGTTGTAAATATTTTGTGTAATTCTCAATGCCGTTTCCATTTTTTGACATCTACCCTTATTGGCCGCTTTTTCCAACCTATTTTCCATGATTATTTCATCCAAATATCTGAATTGAGAGACTCGTCTGATGTTACCATATTTCGTTTTTAGAAATGGTGTTCTTAGTCTGTTGCAGGTCATGTATTGTGTCTTTTCAAAGGAAATTTGGAGTCTTACCTTTTCTGCTGTTTCTTTTAGGATTTCTATCTGTTTCTGTGCCGTTAATACATCTTGAGCTAAAATTGCTAGATCATCAGCAAATACCAGACAATCAATTTTGATGTTGGTTCTCCCCAGTTTAATGGGCTGGTCAATATTCAGTGCCGACTTTTTTTCACGCCACTCCTGTATTACTTTTTCTAGAACACAGTTAAATAAGAGTGGCGAGAGTCCATCCCCTTGTCTCACACCAGTTTTAATTTCGAAGGGCTCTGAGATGTCACCCATGAATTTAACTTTTGACCTCGTGTTAGTTAACGTTGCTTTCATAATTGCGTTTTCAGATCTAGTCCTTGTTCTTTCAAGATTCGGAATAAAGATTCGCGGTCAATAGAATCATATGCTTTTTTGAAATCCACAAATGTACAGACGAGATTTTTATTGTACAGTTTTTGATGTCTTAGAATCAACTTTAGATTCAGGATCTGTTCAGGGCAGGATCTGCCCGGTCGAAAACCTGCTTGATATTCACCAATGTTCGGTTCTAACTGTTGTAACAAACTGGGAGAAGAGATATTCCTCTATAGTTGTTTACATCCGTTCTATCTCCTTTCTTATGTAGTGGATGGATTAGAGCATCTTTCCAGTCTTCCGTAATCCGTTCGGTTCGCCAAACTTCTTGTAGAATTTTGGTTATTTCCTTGATTGTAACTGGACCAGCGGATTTCAAAAGTTCAGCAGTGATTCCATCTTCACCAGAAGCTTTGTTATTTTTAATCCGCTTGATTTGCCTAATTATTTCCTCTTCATTCGGTGGTAATGAATCAGGGTTTGTTTGTTTAGGGTTTAGTGTTGGTAATTTGTCTAAGGGCTCAGGACAGTTTAGTATTTGTTCAAAATATTTCGCAAGTTCCTTGCAATTGTCTTGGTTATTTAGAGCTAATTGTCCGTTTTCCTTTTGAAAGCATAGGCTCTGCGGTTGATAGCCTGTTAATTTAGTTTTAAATGTTTTGTAAAAGTTTCGGGTGTTATTTTTTTGGAAATCTTTTTCTATTTCATTAAGTTGATTGTTTTCATATTTTCTTTTAGTTTGTCTAATTAGCTTCGATGTTTCTTTTCTTACTTCCAAAAAGATGTTATAGTTTATTGCTGTTTTTTGACTGTTCCAATCTTTGAATGCTTTACTTCGGCTTAATACTGCTTGCTCGCAAACTTCATCTCACCACGGATGTTTTCTACGTTTTTGTAAATGTACCAACTTTAAGGCTGTTTTAATGATTTTTTGTTTTAATTCTTGCCAGTTCTGTGCAGGTTGTTTATCAAGTTCTTCTGTTAGGGCTGGTTTTATTTTCGTTGGGTCAAACTTTGGTATTAACAGCCCTTTTTGAATAAGTTTTCGAGGTTTTAAGCTAAGTTTGATTCGAGTCAAGTAGTGATCCGTGTCTATATTTGCTCCTTTCCTGACTTGAACATTCAAAATCTCTTTATAATTGGGGTACGAAATGGCAACATGGTCAATTTGAAATTCACCCATGTACGTGTTTGGGCACCTCCAGGTCTTTTGTTTTGTTATTTTCTTCTTAAAATGGGTTGACATTATTTTTAGATTAAACTGCGAACATAGTTCAGCCAATCTTCTACCATTATGGTTAGTCCATTTAGAGATAGTCTTTTCCAGAATTTCCCAGGACTTATTTATTTTTTCAAGATTAGATTTATTTTCTTCGTTAACTGGGAGGTGTGCATTGATTAATGTATAGTTTTTGTTAGCACACTTGAGGGATAGTGTCATAAGTCGATTATTTACTGGCTGGACATTTGTTATATATGTTGTATATTGGACATTGTATATATATATATATATATATATATATATATATATATATATATATATATATATACATATATTTTTTTCTTGTTCATAATAGATTAATATTTGTTAGGTGAGCTGCTATGTTCAAGATCTACAAATATAAAGAGTATGGATCTGTCGTTAGACCAAATGGCTGAATTTGTTATTTGGGAAATAGACAGACGGACGAGGAAATAAAAGGTCTCATGGATTAAGTCCACTTGTTGAGCTGGAGTTTATTCAAATACTTTTTGAGTATTTGAGCAATATTCTCAATGAAACAACAAGAAATACACTTTTCCTAAACTTATTCAGTCCCATTACAGTCACTTTCATGCACCAAATCAATATGCTCTTGTGAACGATCACTACGACTATACATTGATCTTCTTTTATCTTCCACCAAACCGGTTTCTTAAAATTTTTGAACAATTCGATGGATAGATGGACGATTGTGCAAACCGTAAATGTCACGTCATTTTCTGAAAACATTTTTCACTGAACGCCCATTTTCATAAAATAATTCAACAGTTTTAACGAGTGGCTGTATTGTGTATGGCTTCATTTTATAAAAACTATACATAACACTTCTGAAATGAGACTAGACCCTCACAACGCTATCTGTGTTTTATTCAAGAATTAAAAAAACCGCTGAATTTGTAATACCCATTATATTTTCTAGACTTTATAAAATAGTATGGTTTATTTGCTTTTATTAGTAATTTGTTTATAGTGAACTAAATCATTTTTATTTTATTGCTCTCTATGTGTAAAACCACAAAATATTTTAAAGTGTACTATTTATTTTAATCAATAAATTCAACATAAAAGTTTTTCCCCAAGTTTCAAAAGATTAATAGTTCGGTTTATGTCTCATTTCGATAAAATTATTCGAAAGACGTTTTTCCCGGAGCATGAGAAATATATGGTTACCTTTGAATGGTTTATGTGGGGTAAGGGAAAGTTGAATGTGCGTGGACATTTTACAAATTGCCGTTTTAGGGCTCTTTTTAGTAATTCTATAGTGTTTCCAAATGATGGGCAAATTGCGAACATTTTACGTTTAATAAATTGAGTTTTTTTCTATAGAACTTTTCTCTTCAAACTCTAAACGGTGGAATAAACGTGTCATTTATTTAATATTGCTGCAGTATGCATAAAATAATATAAGCTTGTGGAGAGAGGAAAATTTCTCAGTGGATTTCTGTCTATAAAGTGTGACGTAAGAAATAACCACATCGCAAATTTACTATAATTTTTCACATATCTCAAAGATATATTGCATTGTGTTATTTTACGTATAGCATATAGCATATATATATATATATATATATATATATATATATATATATATATATATATATATATATATATATATATATATATATATATATATATATATATATATATATATATAGGGTGTCCAGAATCTGTTTATCTTACTTACATTAGTTATGTTGATCTTTAAGCACAAAAGTATTTTTATCGTGGTGGTGAGTTTTTTGAAATGTGGTCCTTTTGCAAAAAAAAATAAGCAATACAATTCTATGGAAAAAAAGTGCCAATTGTACCATTTTAAAATCTTGACTAAATGGGCCATCTTTTGAAATAACTTGCCCTTCGAACATACAACTCGAAGCCCGACTGATGACGACTTATGGCCAGAAACCGGTCTCGGGAGATGCTTGTTGGTGTTTGATGGTGACTGAAGGATTGAGAATTTTACGTGGAGCACAGGATATTTTGAATAATATAATAGTTAATAAAGAATATCGGACATTGGGCAGAATCTCTTCATGTCGCTCTAGAACAACAAATATGTCTTTATTTTGTGTAATAAGATTGCATAAAAGGAAGGTCGCTATATATGAATCCGGAATAATAAATAAAAACAAATATTTACCATTCAAAATGGTGTGACCTTATATTTTCCCTTTTGAGGACAAAATACAAAATATATAGATCATAGAGACGGCAGCTGTTCGCCGGGAGCACCGGGAAGAAGGTCCAGGACAGAATGAAGCTGCGTAACCAATTGGCCGCCACCCGATTACTTCATAAATCTGATATTTGAAAAAGGACCCTGGAACAGGGAAGGGGTCTATCTTAAAAAAAACGGTTTACTAGATTGTATACATATATTCACAAAAGCACACTAAAAAAAAACGACACAAAGCACATCAAAAAATGGAAAAAGTAAAACTATCAAACTCATTCAAGGGTAATTAAATATGGTCAAACGTCAAATAGAGAATTTAAAACAAATGGTAACTAGGACCTTTATCGGTTTAACCGGTTACTGTGCCATGTGGCCCCAAAAAGAGTAAGGTTTCCACAATGGTCGGGCTCTGAAATAGGTGGTCTTTCAATGGCCTGGTCTCTATTGACCGGATTCTCTGCTGACGGGTCGTAAAACCCTCTACAAGAATACCAGAGAAAATAAGCCCAAGCATGACTTGGGCAGCAAACCTACGTACCTCTGTCGGAAGGGTAAGGCGCGAAAACGTCCGCTCACGTGGAGATTTGGAGTTAGACTGTCTTGGCCTTGTCCTAACGATACAGGAGCTCTTTTACACCAATCGACACGAGCCTATTTTTGAGCGATTGTCAAATTATACAGAATCCAACGCAAATCTGTTTCACGGCTAAATTTTCATATAAAATCTTCTGCATGCTTGTCATATAAATGCCCATGGATGCCTCAGTTTCACGGTATATCACATGATGATCTTGCTTTATCAGTTTTCGCACAATATCGATGTTTCCTGGCACAACAACCGGATTTTGGACGACATTTTTTAAATTCGTTCATGAGCGAACGACTGCCGCTATTCACTGAATCAGTGATATACAGTGGTTTTCGATAGTGCTTCATCACCAAAAGTCGAAATTAGTTGATAGATGTACCGCTGAAATAACCCACGTAGAAAGTCAAAGTAAATCCTGGCACGAAAATTCTCATAAGTTAATTCCATTTTTTGATTGATATAAAGTTTTTAAGTCACTGAACAACACAAAGTTAATATCCGTATGACAAAACGTTCTGAGAACCTATACAGTCAATAATTCTGAGAAATATCTCTACTTCTGAGAAAGTATACAGTTAGTATAGTTTTTCAAACTTTACAAGGTATATGTCAGATGACGCCTAGCAATATTATAGTTGTCAATTCGGAATACATAAATAGCAACCATCGTAAACAAGAAACAAAAAAATTATATTCCCTACTAAAAAATGTATGATCACACAGTTTCGCAATTTCCTATATGCTAACTATATAATGCTACATCCTACATCTACCTGGAACTAGTTTACTTACAAATCACATTTGCTACCCCAATTTTGTCGTTTGAAATTCGCATACGAATTTTATAGGCGGTAAGATGAGTAATAAAGCTGCATAAAGCTTGTCGCTTTAAAAGGTTAATTCCTATTTGGTTTCGCCTTGCAACTTCGCTTAATGGGACCGCTTGCCCCATAATCGTTACAATGAATCGTGACACCATGATGCAGAACAGAACCCGTAAGTCCGAAAGGTCGTTTTATGTCATAAAGGGAAAATCAATTAATTAAAAATTTACCTGGAAATGGAAGTATCTTGTTTGTCTCCCAATTGGTGAGTTGTTAAAGGTGAAGACCTCAAAGGATTTAATTATAGGTACTTTATACAGCAATATATATATATATATATATATATATATATATATATATATATATATATATATATATATATATATATATATATATATATATATATATATATATATATTTATATATATTAGTTTAGTTGTTTCAAACTATTGTTAAAGCTTTTTTATGTAAACTACTCTTAATGTTAAATTATATAAAAAATAGATTTAAAAATAGGTTCAATAAAATTTATTTAAAAAGGAACTGAAATTTCCACTATATTTTAAACAAATTGAAAAAGACACTGAGTTCACAAGATCGAAATAATTAAACACATTTTTAAATATGGTGGAAATTTATACATGACTCTCAGTTCTTTTATTTAAAATTAATTTTGATATCGTATGATATATCGTATTTTTGACGTTTGATATATCGTATTTTTGACGTTTGATATATCGTATTTTTGACGTTTGATATATCGTATTTTTGACGTTTGATATATCGTATTTTTGATAAATATCGACTATTTGAGTTGCGAAAGTATGTAACATTATTGGAACAGTAAAGGAATTAAAATAGAGGTAGGCAGGCCAGATAATTAGGCGATGTAATGACTGCAGGACGAAGGCAATTCTGGAATGGATACCGCCTGATCGCAAACTTCTACGAAGAAGACTGAAAGCACGATGGACTGATGACATCCTTAAGCACACATATGTCCAAAAATGTCCAGGAAAACAATGATTTGGTTATTTTCATTTAAAAACGGCCTAAAATAAATAACCATCACAATTTTTAGAGTATCATAGGCGTAGATATCCTATTTGTAAATATTCCAAACTTTTGGTCATATTGGATAATGGATATGTCCCTAAATCATTCCGGGTATCGATCCGTTCGTTCTGTGAAGGGTCACGACGTTTGGCCAAAATCAGATTTGGCATTTTCAAGTGTTGTTCACTTCGAGTGAAGAGTCCAACTGTCCAGAGTGCCAAAATCGATTGCGGTGTGCTATTAAATCGGGTGTAAAATAAAGCGAAAACAGACCTTAATTTTGTTCAAATGATCACGAAAAACCAATTGCCATGAGCATGCATGATACGTCAGCAAGTATCTTTTGCAGCTGGTTTCTGGCCTAATCAGAACAGTCATCAGACAGTCTCGAGCTGAATACAGGAAAACAATAGAACGAGCGGTCAGAGCCATAGACCATATAAATAAATAAACAACAATTATAAAGACAATTTAATCAATGGTGTATTCTCCGCCATTGTTCATGGTCTGCAAATCTGCCACACATGTTGTATTTGTGGTACTGTTTCTACCTCCCAACCAATTTATTAATGCCGTTTCGCCAGAAATCGCAGACCTAGACGCGAAGAAGTTATTAAGCCAGTTTTTGAGGTCCTCATAGATGACAAAGGTTACGTCCTCTTACTTGGTTGGACAGCGACCGGAAGAGGTGAGAATCGGTTGGCAAAGAATCTGGAGAGTACGGCGGATGAGGGAGACCTCCCATTCGAGATAATTCAAAACTTCCTTGTTAATGTTTGCTATGTAAGGTTGTGCATTGTATACGAGAGTTGCTATTTATGCATCTGACTGTATACTGTAAGCGCCATCTGACTGTTCTAAACTCAGAACTCAGAACGTTTTGTAATACGGACTCTATTTGTATTTTTTGAGTTTTATTGCGTTTAGTGACTTGAAAATTTCATCTCAGTTAAAAAATTGAATTAACTTGTGAGAATTTTCGTGCAGTGATTTACTACGACGACTCGACGTGGATTAACTCAACAACAGTGCAACACCATCTAAAACCACTGTATATCACTGCTTTTGTGAATTCAATCGTGGCCATAGTGGGCTCACGGACAAATTTAAATAGGGTAATCCAAAATGGCTTGTTGTGCCAGAAAACATCGATACTGTGCTCGAACTGATAAAGCAAGATCATCATATGACATACAGTGAAATTAAGGCATTCCGGGGCGTTAGTATGACAAGTACACTCAAGATTTTACATGAACATTTAGGCGTGGAAAATATTTGTGCGCGTTAGATTCCGCATAATTTGAGAGTCGCTCAAAAAAAGGCTCGTATCGATTGGTACAAAGAAATACTTAAAAAATACAATCGTGGTGTGTTAAAAGCCATGTATAATATTTACATAGATGACGAATCTTAGTTTAATACGCATGAGCCCAAAAGCAAATAGCAGTCGACTCTATGGGTCTTTCATAATGAGCCAAACCCAACTAAAGTTGTTCGCGCCAAAAACAATTCGCACAAATGGAAATCGAACGGTCCTGATTTGGCACCCAATGAAGAATAAACCTCATAGTCAACGATTTTCGACGCTAGAAGAAGCTGTTAATGCGTTCAAAATGTTTGTTTTGGAGATACCTCAATCGGAATCTGAAAAAATGTTATAAAAATTGGTTCAAATGTAGGCAAAAGTATATCGATCATCGCGGAGAATATTTTGAAAAACAATAAAATAATTTTCAATGACAAATATTTGTTTTTATTTATTATTTCGGATAGATAAATAACAACCTTCGTATTTTCTTTATAAATTGGATCGGTTCCGTACATAATAACAGCAATGATAAATGAAACAACTTCACTACTTCTACTACTATACTAAGTCAAAGTATTTAAACCATTTGCTTGATTCATATTTATATATAGTAATTTTTCCTCAAATTATGTTGTTCCTCCGAAATTCTCCGACGGGTTGAATTGGTAGTAAGATAACCAATAATGCGGCAATTCCCCGTAAACGGTTTATAAAGTTTGTCGCTTTTCAGCTTAATTCCTATTAGATTTTGCCATATACGGTGACTTAATGCGACCACTTGTTTCTCCGTCTAGACATCCCACTGAAGCGTGACATCACGGATCTGTACAATACCTAGATGCCACATTAAGTCGGTTGATCTTCTAAAAAGAAACTATTAATTATAAATGTACCTAGAATTGAATATTATAGCGTAGCTGTTTCTTGATTATGTTTTGTACACGACATACGAGTGTAGTTTGAGAACTGGAGTTCATATGCAGTAGTAAGGTCAGACACGAAACAGTCAGTCTTCGAAACAGTTTTTGTATACGATTTTTGGTATGCAAATAAAGTGGCCTGGATACTCACATCGCATTCAATTCAAAAACTTCGAGTAGCACAGAGGGGAATAGAAAAACGTATGATTGGCATTACAAAACAGGACAGAAAACCCTGTTCATGGATGAGACGACAAACGAAAGTGTGAGAATTATACGTCATTAGAAGAGTAAAGGAATTGAAATGGTGATAAGCAGGCGATGAGATGGAGCAAGGCAATCCTTAAGTTGTTACCGCTTAATCGCAAATGTCCACGAAGAAGACTGAAAGCATGATGGACTGATCTTCTTTTCTTTATACCGTTAGGTATCAGGCGTGAGGAGTTGAGGTTGTCTTCTATACATCTCTCTCCATTTCTTCCTATCTTGTGTCAGTTCCTTAATTTCTTCCCATTTTATACCCCTTTTTCCAGCCTTCTCTCTAATCCCATCCTCCCCTTGAGCTTCCTTTACAGTTCTTCTCTTGCGCTTGCGCTTCGTACACTCCCTTGTAAGTCTGTTTTCCGTCATGCGACACACATGTCCGAACCACCTTAGTTATCCATCTGCTATTATCGTTTTTGTGTTATCGTTTTTGGGTTCAACCTGTAGATTTTCTCTAATTAATAGATTTCAGATTCTGTCACTTTTTGGTTTGTTCTATATTTCTATCCTTTCCTCTTATTTCCATTATTTATATGTGTTACATTGTGACACATTTATATGTGTCTTATGTTTTTCTGTTATAGAGGCCATGTTTCGCTACTGTACATTAATGTTCGTCGATTAGTTCTTTAATGGACGATGGACTGATGACAATGTTAAGCATATTGGAAGCCAATAGCAGAGTTGGAAGGCTCACGACCCCAAGAGTTGGAGGATCAAAAACAAGAATACAACAAGAACAACATGGGTTGCTCCATAAGTCCCCATCGGTTTTATAATTTGTTTGTTTTTCCTCCATTTTTATTTTGTTTAGTCTACCTTAAAACGACCCGATCGATAGGGTCAAGTCATCTTGTTCTACGACAATGTGCGCACTGCCATGTGTACATTGCACTGCCACGACAGGTTGTGACCTCACATAACAAATATCACCAAGGAGGCCCTGAATGATCTCGAATGCGAGATCTTCCAGATCCGCCGTACTCTCCAGATTTTCTACCAACCGATTATCACCTCTTCCGGTCGATGTTCAACCAAACGAGGGGGTGTAACCTTCGCCAATGATAAAGATCTCAAAATCTAGCTTAATAACTCTTGTGGATGGACTGGATAGAAGTCAATGGTTGGACTAATGGTGATGATGATCTATATCAGGGATCGCCAACCTTTTCAATGTGTTTTGCTATGCAAATGCAAATGTGCTACTTTAATAATATTCAAATAAAGAGACCTATCTAAACTTCATCATACTGTAATCCGTAAAAACAGTATTATAATTTCGATATTTTCTTTTATAAAGATTAAGAGTTCGATGTCTGAGAATTGCTTATACAATTTGGTAGCTTACGGCAGCTACCAAATTGTCCACGCGAGCTACCGAAATCAGTGGCAGCTCGTGGATTTTTAAAGTGGGATGAGCTTAAAGGAAAGAAACTGAACGGAAATAAAATATATGAAAATGAAATATAATCCGACGAATATTTTCACATGCGTGAAATGTAAGAATAATTTCTCGGGTATCCCTGTTAGCTCAATGTCTTCTAGTCAACGGTTTGCTGACGTTTCGATGGGCGTCAAAACGAAATGGTAGAATGATACTTACCCTTAAGACCGTAAACATAATTTAATTGTCAAATGTAAATAGAAATATCCGATATTCTTCGCTTGTCCAGATGTTCCTTTTTTAAATTTTTCAATAAGAATCAAAACTATTAGAAATTGTACTATGTACTAAGCTTCCAGCTAATATTCTACTACTGCTATTAAGTACTACTCTGACTATTATTTATCAAGTTTTATTTAAATTCATTTCTCTCTTAGTAATAATTTAAACTAATGTATATCTTTTGGATTGTGTTGGCTTCTGCTTTATAGAAATGCATTATAAATGTTTAATGAAAGACTATAGAGACCGTCTATTTTCGATGTTAAAATAGGTATAAATTCAAAAAGTGTCTACAATAATATATATTTTTTGCCTTTGTTATGTACATGTTCTGTCAATCCGACTTAATCATGGATATTTTTATTGTTGTGGGGATTGAATAAATACTTTATTAAATTATTAAATTATATACCTTATCAAGAATAAAATATTTATATGTAGGTTTAAATGTTATGTATTCTTTGTATGCACAGAGGTGTGGCAATGTGCATGCTCTTGTTTTGACTTGATCCATGCATATTTGTATTGTCTTGAGGATTCAATAATTTTTTATTATTTAATATTTATGGAGTACAGGTAGTGACAAAGCAATATTGATCAGTCCTTATCCTTAGAACAATAGATACCACTCTGAAAAGAAAACTCTACAAAAAGGCCTCTGAAATATATCCACAAAAAAATGAAAAATATCATTCATTCAAATTAATAACATACTTTGGTAAACCATCAGAAAAGACTGAAAAATTCTAATTCAAAAAAAAGTAAAAGTAGCCTTTAAAACCATTAACAGCCTTGGAAAATATATCAAAAATTGCAAAGCAAAAACAAACAAAAATTAATCAGGGATATATCAACTATTGACGGTTTCAACTTTTACTTGATGAAAATTCATTATAAATTAAAATAAAACTGCGGTTTTATACGATATTCACTGAATTATATTATTCCGACATGTTTCGCCGAAAGAGTTGGCTGGCTGGCTGGCTTCTTCAGATGTTGGGTATAAACTACTAAAAAAAAATTGTTTATACTGGACATCTGAACAAGCCACTGTGTTGGCGAAACATCTCAGAATAATATAATTCAGTGAAAATTGTATAAAACCATATTTATATTTTAAAGTAATTTAATATATATCAATTACGTTGTGGATTGCGTCTAAAAACTTACATAAGCCTAACAGACAGAACTTTCAAGAACAGAATTAAAGAACATGAAAGAAGCTTTCTTAGTCATAAAATCATTTTAATACTGAATTTAAAATTCTATAATAAAGGGTTTGCCTATAAAAACGATAGAATTTGAATTTGAAATAAAACATAGAAAATCCGCCCGAAAATAGTGCTCATTGTTTATATTAGACGGTATATTTTATTTATAATTTAAATAAAACATCGTTCAAGTGATCACCTCGATTCTTTTTGCAATGGTTGATCCGATTGGCCCAATTTTCGATAACCCGATGGAGCATATAGGGTGATATGGCGAAAGAATCACCAACCAGTGATTCTTTCGGGATGTAATGGAGACGGATAAATCACTTGTGGGTTTGACTCACCCCAATAATGCCAATTTTGCTTATTGACGTAGCCGTTTAACCAAAAATGAGCCTCATAATAGTCCATAATTTTAATTGCAGAACTAGTAAGTACATTGGATTGGATCCTTAAAGCGATAGTGATACGATGTTGTTCCAATTAAGGCATCCGTTTGCGTTCATATAGTGCCCACATTCTGTTATCCCAGACATTCCTTTGAAACTTAACGAATCTAATCGATCCGCTCTCTTCGGCAATAACAGTATCCCTTATCTATTAAGGGCATCGCCACAACAGGAATAGACGCAACTACGATTTTGTGCTGGATTACATAAATTCAGCGAGACGCACAACATGCGAACGATCATCTTATTGCCATTCAAAATGTGATTTAATCTTTTAGAGCCACGTTATACGCCTTAAGGAATAATTAATTTTGAGGGCCTTCGAGGCATTTATGGAAAATTATGGGGTGCTAAAATTACGTGAAGGTCTGTGACGTATTGTGTCTGGATTTGAGTGAATTAAACAGATGATTGACTTATGATTAAAGGTTAATTAAATTAGTACAGTAAAACCATGTTTAAAGTTTCCCTAACATTTATAAGTTTGCATTGCATTGCAATAAAAATTATCCAATTCGCCTGAACCTTATAACACCTAAGAATAAATCAAAAAATATAAACATATATAATGATGCTTTTTCAAAGTTTGAAGAATATTTTGTACTGTTTTAAATGTCCCTGGAAATATTATTTACGAGGATAGGGTAAAAAAAAGGGAATTTCGTGTGTTGATTAAGCATCCATATAATTATTTGACTAAGGATATTTTTCAGGCATTGAGTTAAAGCTTATAAGTGGACGAATCTGTATAATTCTTTTTTTTTTAACGAAGACCATTTATCGTAACCCTTTTAAAAGTTTTATTGCCCACAAAAATGTATTCTTCAATAACAAAATATATATGTATGTCTGGTTGCGTAAACGATTTCAATTATGATGGCATTAGTAAATTGACAGCTAAAACTAAATATCAGATTTAATTCAAAATGTTTTTAGCATTTTAATAACAACTCTGCTAATAACCACTCGGATTGTTTGTACAGTAGATAAAACGATGGCACAAGTATTTAAGTTATTATTCTATATTACATTATTGTACAATTATGTATTGATGTTCAATGTTAGCTTAGGTTTGGCACTAACAAAAAAGAAGCTGGTTTATATTTATATATTTATTTATTTATATATATATATATATATATATATATATATATATATATATATATATATATATATATATATATATATATATATATATATATATTATTATTATTATTATTATTATTATTAGGTGCGTATAGACTCGGTTGGATCACGCAAAGCATTCCGACTCATTTTTGAATATTCTTTCTGATCTTCCACACCCCTCTCATCCTTTCTCCGTGGATCCTCTCTCCTCCGTCGATCTTGTCCACGATCTCCTTGAAACTTCGCTCTCTAATACGACGTTCCACATATGTATTTTGTTTCTGTACATGCTTCTGTCCTCAATCTCTGTCGGATCCATTTGTACCCTTCCCAGATCAGTTCTGACTTGTGCGATCCATGGTACAGTTGACTTTACCCCTTGTATGTAGTGAGAATTTTGTTGGTAAGTCTTGTCGGTGGGAGTCTACTGATAGATCCATAGAATTTCAACCTTCTTTTTCTTATGTCCGTCGCTACGTTGGACATTCTCTCTGTGGTCTTCCTGGAATATAGTCGGTATCCTTCCTCTGTTAGTTTTGGGGCGAGAATTTTCTTCATAATTTTGCGTTCTTCTTTTAGTATGTTTTCTATGCCGCTTTTTGTGTGAAGTGTAAATGTCCAGCTTGCATATAGTACCTCTGGTTTGATTAGTGTGTTGTAGTGTTTTATTTTTGTATGTGTGGATATGCATTTCTTATTGTAGATATCGTGTGTCTTGCCGTATGCCCTCTTCGTCTTCTGTGATCGAGTCTTCTGGGCTATAATCTCTCATCCTGTGGGTTTGAGGATCTCGCCCAGGTATTTGAAATGTGTGATCCTTTTTATCTTGCCGTATTTGGTGCTCAAATCTTGGACATATAATTTTGAGCAAAATAATTCGGTTTTTTAAAAAGAGATTTGTAGACCAACTTTCTCTGCACATTCCTTGAGGACTTCTATCCGTTTGGTCGCCATTATTTCACTGACTGCGAGTATGGCTAAGTCGTCCGCGCAGGCTACGCATGAGATTTCTATATTGTTTTTGGTTCGTCCGAGTCATACTGGTTTCCAGTGTCCTTGATTTTTCAGTTCCTTTTCCCATTCCCTTATGGCTTTGTCCAGGATCAGGTTGAAGAGGAGTGGGGATAACCCATCTCCTTGGCGTACCCCGGTTTTAATCAGGAATGGTTCGGAAATTTTTCTCATAAATTTCACTTTAGAAATTGTGTCGGTCAGTGTCTGCTTGATCAATGGTAGTGTTTTGGGGTTGAGTCTTTTTTCTTCGAGGATGTTGAATAGAGATTTTCGGTCGATTGAGTCGTATGCTTTCCTGAAGTCCACGAACGTGCAGATGATTGGGACGTTCCTGATAGCTTTGTATTTCAGTATTGTTTTTAAGTTAAAGATTTGTTCAGCGCATGAGCGACCAGGGCGAAAGCCTGCCTGGTACTCGCCAATTTTGTGTTCTAGCTGTTCCTGTTTTCTCTGGAGAGGATTTTGTAAGTGACTTATAGTAAGGAAATTCCTCTGTAGTTGTTCACATCTGTTCTGTGCAGCGGGTATATAAGATCACATTTCTTTTCATCTGATAATTTTTCTGTTTGTCAGATGTTCGTGATAATTTGCGTGAGTTCCTGCAGTGAGTTTGGTCCGAGGTTTTTCAATAGTTCCGCGATGATATCATCTTCACCGGATGTCCTCTTATTCTTCAGTTTTTGTAAGTGCCTGTGGATCTCTTCCTGTGTTGGTGGTGGTGATTCTGAGTGAGTATAGATACAATTCTCCTTGGGGAATTTTATGTCGCGTTCGGGGCAATTGAGGAGATCAGAAAAATCCTGACAATTCTCCTGGTTATTAGCGCTAATCTCCCATTCCGCTTTCTGAAGCATATATTTTGTGGTGTGTACCCACGGATTTGTCTTGCGAAAGTCCTATAAATGTATCTCGTGTTATAATTGCGGAAATTCTCCTCTATAAAGTCTAGTTGTTCCTTCATGTACTTCCTCTTAGTTTGTCTGATAACTTTTCCGGTCTATTTTCTAGTTTCGTTAAAAAGCTGTTGGCTCTCTAGGGATTTTTTACTGTTGTACTCCTGAAATGCTCGTTTGCGTGGCTGCAATGTACTTTCGCATTCTGAGTCCTCCCAAGGGTCTTGTGTTCTTTTTTAATGGGATCAGTTCCTGTGCTTTTTGTGTAATTTTTTTGTGGAATTTTTCTCATGTATCTGCCTGTTCCTTTTCTCATTTCTTTGTTATGTTTGATTCCTTGTCTTTTTCGTGTCGAATTTATGTAGGTGTGCCTTCTTCTGCTGAATTCTCTTTGGGGTGAACTTGAATCTGATTTGCGTTAGGTAGTGGTCTAAGTCGATGTTTGCGGAATGTGGGTATGAGATCGCAACGTGGTCTATCTGGAATTCACCAATCTGTTGTATAGGCGATCTCCATGTCTTCTGTTTTCGTAGAGATTTTCTGAGGGATGTTGACATGATCTTCAGGTTATTCTGTTGGCATAGTTCGATGAGTCTTATGCCGTTTTTGTTGGTGAATTTGTGACCGGGGAATTTGCCTACGGTTTTCTGATGGATTTTTTCCTTACCGATTTGCGCGTTAAAGTCGCCCAGTTAAATTTTGATGCCATCCTTTGGGGCTTTTGCCATTATATTTTCTAGTGTTGCCCTAAATTTCTCTGTAGACTTGGGGTTTTTCTTGTTGTCCCCGATTGTGGGGGCATGTACGTTGATCATGGTGTATTTTTTATTGGCGCACTCTATGCGCATTGTCATTGGTCTATTGTTTATCGGGGTATTTCCTTAATAGAGTTAACTATCCCTTTGTATACCACAAAGGCCATGCCCAGAAGCGGACCACCCCTGATGTCTCGTTTGTCTGTCATGTTTTTGATATGTATATATATATATATATATATATATATATATATATATATATATATATATATATATATATAAATATAATATATATATATATATATATATATATATATATATATATATATATATATATATATATATATATATATATATATAATGAGTCAATCTTGACAGGGTCATACTACTCTTTTTTTCAACCTCCTAAAATGAGTTGAAATAAAGGCCAATATTCCGTTCATTCCACCTACAATATTCTCAATTTAGATACGTTTTGTTTGACTTACACAAATATAAACTGCCTATTTTATTATTCATTATATTATTTTCAATTCACATTACTCAAATTAATTGCCACAGATATCGTTCTTATAAATGATAAATGATACTTTTACTATAGCTGACAGATGCAACAATTTTTAAACCAGTTACCAGAATAGTTGGAAAGTACATATTTTAGAGAGCAGCAGCACTGCTGCCTTAAAATCTACGTCACTATGTCATACCACAGCATTTCGTTTAGGTTATTTGTTTATTAAAGCATTGCAGTATCACCTACGATATAGAGTGTAAGGTACTATTTTAATTTTATTAGCTTTAGTTTTGATAAAACTGTTAATTTACTTTCTTTAAAACATGTAATAATCTTTTAATTATATTTTTGCACAACTGCTGCATGTTTTGATATACAACTTTCCGATTATATATTGTTTCAATAGATGACGGTTGTAGTTTTCTTTAAAAGTTTGAAAAGTTTCGTTAGTTTTCCGACATACTGTGCATGCCGGGACAAAATATCTAAACATTTTCAAGTGAAATATTCCACAGCTAAACAAGAGGATGTAATTTAAAGATAGTTTGGCGTTTTTAGAGCTAATTAAGCTGAGTTCAATAAGCTACTCTAAATGAAACCATTACGATCCCTACCCTACCCAGATAAAGCAAAATACACGGGTTGTAAGAGAGTAAATTTAAATTTTATTATATTACCTTATTTACAGCCCTAAGGAAGTGCAGGTAGCTGAAATCGCTATCATAAAAACCTTAAGGTTTTCTGTCTCATTTAATAAGGTACTAAATGTTATTACTAATTTAACAGGAAAGTAATTTAGAATGCCGTAAAATAAACAAGTCGTTAGAAGAGATCTGCTTAAGTAGGCACGTTTTTTTGGGCATAAATTTTGCTTAACGGAGTCGAAATAAAGGTAAGATCTGAAGAAACCATAGATTCTATTATAATTGAAATTAGTATTTTCCTTGTGAATTTTTTGAAGTTGTGAAAATGTCAAGAAATGAATTCCAAATGGGAAAAAGCTTCAAATAATCTAAAAAAAAATGCAACAATAAAAATAATATCCCGACTTAAAAGGAAATTTGTCGTAATGTTAAGATGTCATGCAAATACAAAATCTTAAATTCAAAATAGTGTAGAATGAATGTGTATTTCAAACATTTTTAACATTTTTAACACAACACAATATACCAGGTCTGTAACTATGAAACCAGAATATGCAGATAGATCGCCCTAGCTGTCAATGTAGTTACCATCAAACGGCGTCATTGGCGCCATTTCCTTATTGACATCTGACTGAGATAAGATTTTCAACTCACAGGCAATACAAGTTTCATACAACAACATAGTTTGTAATAGCTGGACATGTTGAATTTTGTACCTAGAAACTACGATTTGCGGACAGCATTGATTTTCTGATACCATTTGAAGAAAATTGCAGCAAAATCGCATCGAATGCCTTGTCGAAGCTTACGGTGAGCATGTTCTTGATAAATCACTGTGATTTGGGTGGTTTAAAAAATCAAAAGTGGTAATTTTGACGTTAGAAACGAAGAATGTGGAAGACCACCGAAAAACTGTGAAAACAGCGAATTGCAAGCATTGTTGGATAAGGATGACGCTCAAACGCAACAACAACTCGCGAATCAATTAAATGTTACACTTTTTATACCTTTGAAAGCCATGTAAACTATCCAGAAGATGGGAAAATGGGTTCCACATTAACTGAATAAAAGAACACCAGAAAAGCCGAAAAAACACTTGCAAAATGCTCGCCAGGTAGAAAAGAAAGTCACTTCTTCATCGAATTGTGACTGGCGATGAAAAATGGATATATTTTGAGAATCCTAAGCGTAAAATACCATGCGAAACTCCAGGCGAACTATCGACATTAATTGCAAGGACAAATCGCTATAGTCGGAAGACAATGTTGTGTGTTTGGTGAAATCAGAAGAGTGTCATCTATTATGAGCTGTTAAAACCTGGCGAATTAGTTAATACTGAACGTTACCGACAATAAATAATCGATTTGAATCAAGCTTTGCGTGAAAAACGACCAGAATATCAAAAAAAAAAGGAAACACAAAGTGATTTTGCTTCTTTTTTTTTTGCTCACAAAAATGGGTCGATGACTGGTTTGTCTTAAAAGAGCAACAGTTTTTTTGGCGTGGCATCTACAAATTGTCAGACAGGTGGGAAAAATGTATAGCTAGCGATAGGCAATACTTCGAATAAAATATTTTTTTATCATTTTCATACACTAAACGTGTATTTTCTCTTCCAAAAACTCCGGTTTCTAATTTATATATTTGGTATAGCTGTAGAAGAGCCTGAAAATTTTTAAATATTAAGCCCTGGCACAATCTCCATAGAGTACAGATATAATAATTGTTACATATTGATCCGGTCCATTTGTAACGTATAAGTCATTTCCTTCACCCAAAAAAAGTAAGAATAAACTCGAAGACGTTTGCCACTAAACATCAAACCGTTTTTTTTTTTAGCTTCTTGATGCGCTATTCATTAACCATATTAGCATAATCGGGAGGTAATTTAATCTAATTGAATACCCAGGTCGATAATTTACATCCATATAAAGTTACTGCCCTTACAACTGTGCGACATGTATTTTCTTTTTTTTTGTTTTTCTTGAGACCGATTTTGGATTGGAAACTCGTACTTTGGATACTGCAGAATGTATGGGATGCAGCTAATGGAGGGTAAAGGCGAACCGGCGACGCTTAACAACCGGAACCTCTCATCTAAGTTATGGCCCCTACAAAAGAGCCTCTGCTCCTCCAGATTTGGAGATTGGGCGGAGGTCCAGTAGTCCCATCCCGAAAAACAATTCTTTCTATGAAACCTTTAACACAGTCTCGTATTGGATTGATTATAAACAAACCCAGTAAATAAATACAAAGATGAAATTTGGTCCATGGGACATACAAACAATATATCATTCCGGAGCTTTAAGAAACATCCTTTAACAATTAAGAAAATATCATTCGGATATAGTATACTAGCCCCCCAAGAGATGAAATGGTTAGGTACGAGATCTCCGAAAAAACATTGTTTTCAAATTTATTTCAACGAATATGACTAGAAGCATGAATTTGGGTGTGTATATTAGTATAGTATATTAAGTTTTAAAGTAGTGAGCCAGAGAATATTTCTACATAAGAACGAGTGAAACATTTCGAAATATATAAATGTTCTACCAACAGAGGACAAAACAGAGAAAGAGAAGGGATTTTTATACGCTGCTAGAAAACGAAGCGGACAATATCTGCAGAAGCGACATTATGGTAGTTTTTGTGGGCTTACTTAGTAAAGACCAAAGCAAGTATAGAAAAGTGGAATGAAGCAGGATATATATATATATATATATATATATATATATATATATATATATATATATATATATATATATATATATATTATATATATATATATATATATATATATATATATATATATATATATATATATATATATATATATATATATATATATATATATATATATATATAAATATATATATATATATATATATATATATATATATATATATATATATATATATATATAAATATATATATATATATATATATATATATATATATATATATATATATATAAATATATATATATATATATATATATATATATATATATATATATATATATATATATATATATATATATATATATATATATAAATATATATATATATATATATATATATATATATATATATATATATATATATATATATATATATATATATAAATATATATATATATATATATATATATATATATATATATATATATATATATATATATATATATATATATATATATAATATATATATATATATATATATATATATATATATATATATATATATATATATATATATAACGATAGATATATACAACGAATAGATAACGGCATAGGTCGCAAAAGATGACGTCAAAATTTTACTGGGCGACTTTCACGCACAAATCGGTAGAGAAAAAAACCATCGGAAAACCGTAGGCAAATTCGATCAAGATCAAGGAATCCAACATAACAGAGGAATGGGAAAAGGAATATGCAGATACATGGGAAAAATTCCACTGATTCCATTGAAAAAGAACACAAAACACCCATGGTGGGAGCCGGAATGCGAAAGTGCATTGCAGCAACGCAAACGAGCATTTCAGGAATACAACACAAAAAAATTCCCAGAAAGTCAACAGTTTTTTGACGTGACTAGAAAACAGACTGCAAAGGTTATCAGGCAAACTAAGATGAAGTAACTGAATGAACAATTAAACTCTGTAGAGGAGAATTTCCGCAAGTATAACACGAGAAACTTTTATAAGATTTTCGCAAGAGAAATCCGTGGATACACACCACAAAATCTTTGCTTCAGAAAGCAGAATGGGAGATTAGCGTTAAGATTAGCGTTACTATTTCTCTGATCTCCTCAATTGCCCTTAAAAGCGACACAGAATTCCCCAAGGAAAATTGTATCCATACCCACTCAGAATCACCACCACCAGCACAGGAAGAAATCCACAGGCACATACGCAAACTAAAGAATAACAGGACATCCAGTAAAGATGATATCACCGCGGAATTATTGAAAAACCTCGGACCAAATTCACTGCAGGAATTTACGCAAATTATCACGAACATTTGACAAACAAAAAATTACCAGATGAATGGAAATGTGCTTTTATCCACCCGCTGCACAAGAAGGGACACAGAACAGATTTGAACAACTATATAGGAATCTCCTTACTACAAGTCACTTACAAAATCCTCTCAGCATGCCTTCTCCAGTGAACACAAGAACAATTAGAACACAAAATTGGCGAGTACCAGGCAGCTCTCGCCCTGGTCGCTCATGCACTGAACAAATATTTAACTTAAAAACAATACTGAAATACAAAGCTATCAGGAACGTCCCAATCATCTGCACGTTTGTGGACTTCAAGGAAGCATACGATTGCATCGACCGAAAATCTCTGTTCAACATCCTAGAAGAATAAAGAGTCGACCCGAAGACACTCCGATCGATTGATCAAGCAGACACTGACCGACACAACATCAAAAGTGAAATTTATGGGAAACATTTCCGAACCCTTCCAGATTAGAACCAGAGTACGCCAAGGAGATAGGTTATCCCCACTCCTCTTCAACCTGGTCCTGGACAAAGTCATACGGAAATTGGTCGGAGAGATTGGTATTGGAGACCAATACGACTCGGACGATCCAAAAGCAACATAGAAATATCATGCCTAGCCTTCATATATGATCTAGCCATACTCGCAGACAATGAAAAAAGGGCAACCAAACAGGTAGAAGTCCTCAAGGAATATCAAAAAATCCTCAAAAAACCCGAATTCTTCTGCTCAAAATTAGATGTCCAAAATTTGAACATCAAATACGGCAAAATAAATAGGGTCACTCACTTCAAATATTTCTGTGAGATCTTCGAACCCACAGGAGGAGAGAAGATAGTACAGAAGACTCGATTACAGAAGATGAAGGGGGCATACACAGAATATCTACAATAAGAAATGCATATCCACACAAGCCACCACAACACAGTAATCAAACCAGAGGCACTGTACGGAAGCGAGACACTTACACTCCACACAAAAAGCGGCATAGAAAATATACTAAAAGAAGAACGTAAAATTATGAGGAAAATTCTCTGCCCAAAAACTGACAGAGGAAGGATACAGACTATATTCTCGAAAGACCACAGAGAGAATGTCCAACGTAGCGGCGGAAGAAAAAGAAGGTTGAAATTCTATGGACCTATCAGTAGACTCCCATCGACAAGCTGGATCGCACAAGTCAGAGCTGATTTGGGAAAGGCACAAATGGACCCCACAGAGATTGAGGATAGAAGTAGAACGTACAGAAACGAAATACGTTTTTGGAACGTTGCTTCAGAGAGCGAAGTTTCGAGGAGATCGGGAACAAGGTGGACGGAGGAGAGAAAGATAATCCACGGCGAAAGGATGAGAGTGGTGTTGAGGATCAGAAAGAACTCTCGAAAATGAGTTAGAATGCTTTGCGTGATCCAACCGGGCCTATAGGCACCTAATAATAATATATAGATACACACACATACAGTGTAATTTTTTTATTTGAAGTTACAGACTAGTACTTCCAAATGCAAAGTTGTAGAAAATAACTTGACTAAGACAAATTTACAAACAATGCTCTCCAGTTTTGCCAGATTTCTTCCGTAGCTGCTGAAACAATCTTTTTTAAACGGCGATACCATATTTTTAACGTAATTTGATAAATCTTAACATTCCAAATAAAACATATTCTGTCACATTTCTTTATCGAAGTAGGCGTTTTAGAACGATCAGCAAAAACAACTAAAATAATCTGCAGCCTTCATGAAATAAAAAAAGCTAACATAGCAATACTACGGAAAATGGAAAAAAATCCTAAAAATTAAACAAAAATTGTATTGTTTAAGCCATCATTATTGTGTTATTTGAAAGCTGTTTAATTCAGTTACTAAGATGAATCAGTTATTTAATCAAAAAGAGAAAGTTGAATGAATTTTACTTCATGTTGATGACTTAAATCTACGCCCTTAATTATTAATTAATATTAAGTGTATTAGTTATATTATGAATTACTGCTAATTTATTAATTATTATTAATGCATTAATTATTATTAATAGTTATATATTTAACAATTATATAAACTTTACACAATTGTAAATTTTCATCAGCGCTTTTGTATTAATAATTTATATTTTAGTTTTAAAAGTTAATGTATAAATATAACCTTTATATAAACGTTTTTGTTATATATTATCTTGTATTAATGTGTGTAACTAGTTTCAGCCCACATGTTAAATTCGGGGTAGGCTTATATTTTCTCGTACAATCTCAATTAATTATTCCACTTTAAATATAACAGGCTTTATGGACTTAGGGGTTTTGTTCTATCCCTTGATGTCACGATTCATTATAATGATAGGGAGACAAGTGACGCCAGTTAACGGCCTTACTGGACAAAATCAAATAAGAACCCGAGTCCAAAACAGGACAAATTTCGTCGTCCGTTCACGCAGTATTTTGGCTTCATTACTCAGTTTATTGCAAGCCAAGTCTGTAAAATGTCGATCCAATAAAACACCACTATATATAAGCAGACGAAATATATGATGAAAAAAGGACAATAATTGGAATAATATTCCATTGTCCACATATAAAAAGGAATATATTAATAAAAATAATAATACGTTCTATGTAATTCTAGAAATAATTAATAATTGAATATATTTGTATTATGTGTAGTACAGTGATTAAAAAGAATAAAACAAATTAATGTATGGGTGCTATGGCAACTGTGTTTTGTAGGTATTGCCTAAATGGTTGTGGCGTGTCCATATATTTTTTTTTCGCCACGAACTAAAATTCAAAAAAATATCAAAAATAGCTGTTATTATGGAAATCAAATAATCGCTGGGTAAAAACTGGATTATTTTTCTATAATAAATTTGCCTAACGAACAAAAAATTAAGAAAATACAAAGTTTTCTAAAATAAATACAAACTATTAAACTTTAACGTTTCGGGAGGTCTTCTTTTCCCGTTTTCAAAACGAATCTAAAAATAATTTATATTAATTTCGATATGATACTCTAAAAGTTTGTATGTAAATATATTTTGTATATGTCAATGATACTTAGATTGACAATAATATTTTTTAATGGCAGTGACATACAACCAAAAAATTATATAGGAGAGGTTTGCTGTGTGATTATTGTGTATTGAAATAATTAAACGTTTTTAGTTGTATTCTTTAGAATCGGGAACCATAATGAATTTAAATCTACCGAAGGCTGAGCAATACAGTTATTTTTGTTTAAATTAATTATAGCCGTTTCTTTTAATCTTCTGTATTTAGTTACCGATTCTTTTAATACCGTTTTGGAATTATTTCAATTGATTCCCATGCGTGTTGGCAAATTCTAGATTTATTAAACTCACTCTGTCTAAGAAGGTTTTTATGTTCTTTTATTTTAACATCTAACGGTACAGATGTCTCGCCTATATATAATTTGCCACATTCGCAGTGAATTCTATAAGCCACATTTTTGGTATTCTGTTGTGTGTTGTTTGGTTTGGTTTTTATCAATGTAGATCTAAGAGTATTTTTTGTTTTAAATGTCGTTCTTATATTGTATTTATTTCCTGCTCTTTTAATTATGTCAGAAATACCGTGGATGTAAGGAATTGTGAGGTTAATTGCTTGAGAGTTATTATTGTTATTAATAATTTGTCTGTTTTGTCTAGTATCAAAAGTTTTAAGAATCTTTAATGTAATTTGCTTCTTTTTGTAATGTATCATTGTCGGTACAAACAAGGTTTGCTCTGTCATATAAACTTTTAATTACTCCTATTTTGACTGATTGGAAAATAAATTGAGATACTTATCTGTGTTTGTAGGTTTTCTGTAAACTGTAGTTTTAATGTCTAGTTTTGTTATATTATTAAAGTGTCAATGAAGGGCAATTTATTCTCCCTCTCCATCTCTAAAGTAAACTTAATTGCAGGCTCTCGAGAATTTATATATTGTAAAAAAAATTTAGATCATCAATGCTTTGTTGCCAATGTCATTTTCGAGTTCCTCCATAAAGATATTACTTATCAAAGAAAGGAGATGAATGAACCCATTGCTATTCCGAAATGTTGTTCATAATAATTATTTTCTAATTGTAATTTTGAAAATATGTGGTTAATAAGTTAATAATTCCAAAATTGTAGTTACGTTTAGTTTAGTGCGGTCTTTTAATGTTGTGTCATGTTCTAATATCTTTCTAATTATTAAAAGCGATTTATTTATTTAATATATTTATTTAAAGTGATTTATCAACTCGTACATTAGTAATCACGTCAAAACTAACCATTAAGCTTTGGATTGTAATTTTAATGTTGGAAATTTTATCTAAAAAATCTGACGTATTTTTAATACATGAATTTGTTTTACCCGAAAGTGGATTTAAAATGTTTAATAAAAATTTTGCTAGTTTATAACATGGGGAATCTATATTACTAACTATAAGGCGAAGTGGTATATATTATTTTAGTTTTGTATATTTTTGGTAGACCAAAGAAATGAGGTGGTATTCTATAATGTGGTGTAAGTTGTGACCTTTCTAGATCTGTATCATTCGTGTTTGTGTTTATATAATGTATTGTAAATTTGTTTCTCTATTTTTAATGTAGGATCGATACGTATTTTTCTTCATGGTATACATTGGATTTAATTTTAAATGGTCTTTCTAAGATAAGTTTTAATCTGATTCTGTATTCATTTGCACTTTCCAAAGATAAATTTTGAGCAACAGACTCTAATAATAATGTCTAATAATAATGTCAACAAACTATTATCCTTGGAATAAAAATAACACAGACAAAATTAATGAATTGACAATGTATTGGGTTCTTCGAAAAATTGTTTCTGGAGTTGTTTAAGAAAAAGAGCAACGTAAACAGTTATGTACATATTTATATAGTCTATCATAGAACTACCATTATTTTTTACAACTTCTTCATACAGTATGTATGTCTTCGAATATGATACACAATAAAGCTGATATACCCCATGTATAAACATTTTTATATGTGTATTTCTGCTTTGCACTTTCTGATTAATTTTTCTAAACAATTGTTTATTTTTAAAAGCTACTTCGACATTGTTAATATATAAAAACGTTTTGATGTTATGGCTCAAAGCACAATAATAATGGCATAAACATATTTTTAAAAAATAATTTAACAGTATTCAAATATTAAAACAATATTCACCCATATTGAAGAAAACTATGTCGGAAAGAATTATAAAAAAGTAATATCTGAATGATTGTGGCGTGTTCATATACTTTTTTCCTTTATTTGGGTTTTTCGCCACTATCTAAAACTCAAAAAATATCAAAAATACCTGTTCTTATTAAAAAAAAAAAAATCTTTAAATAAGAACAGGTATTTTTGATATTTTTTGAGTTTTAGATAGTGGCGAAAAACCCAAATAAAGGAAAGAATTATCACTTACCATTATCACTAAAGTGAAAATATCGTCCAGCTTAGGATATGAATATGAACGACTAAAAGTACCCCATACGATGTGTATAAATAAAATAATAAGACTGGAACCGCAGCATTCGATCTGACTACACTGATGGCTTCCCCTTTGGAGGAGGGCTACCCGACATCTAATACATTTTCAGTACAAGTTTGATCTCCCTAGGGTCAGTTCGTGATCCATAGCAATTTGTTTCGTTTTTGGATTTTTGTAGAGATTCTGAAAATTAGTGATAACAATTTCGAGCAGCGGTGCACTATCAAGTTTTGTTTCAAACTTGCACAAGTACGGCGGCTGACCCATCAATTCGATGCTTTGACCGGTCAAATATTGAGTTGTCGTGTCTGATGTATGAGAGCTCGCATTGTCATGGTGGAAAATGATCCTGCGTCGCTGGTTGTTTATTCTTATATCTTCAAAGACTTCCGGCAAACAAATGGTTGTGTACCATTTAGATTTGACCGTTTTAGACTCTCTAGTGGCACTGAAGCCACATGCCCATTTATCCCAGAAAAACAGGCGCCCATTTGCTTCGAAGTGCTTTGTTAGTGAACAACTTTTGTTGGGTTTGGCTCATTTTGAAAGACCCATGCAGTCGACCGCTGTTTACTTTCGGTTTTTGACGCATCAAGATATTATTCTTTGAGCATTTTTTACACTAATCGACACAAGCCTTTTTTTTAGCGATTGTCAAATTATGCTGAATCCAACGCGCACAAATATTTTTCACAGCTAAATGTTCATGTAAAATCTTGCGTATGTTTGTCACACTAATGCCCAAAGATTTCTCAATTTCACGGTATGTCACACAAAGCTATTGCTTTATCAGTTCGCGCACCGTATCGATGTTTCCTGGTGTAGTCTACTTCAACATATTTCGTTGCCCTTCGGTAAAATGTTAATTGCCACAATAAATCTCAATAAATATATTTCTAGTTTCTTAAAAGGCGCCAGAGTCAGAGTGGTTTAATTTCTCAATAATTTTGTGAAAAATAAAATATTGTTAAATAACGATTAAAGTATTACTATTATTATGTATGTCTAAAATATTGTTTATTGGTTTGTGTATTTTGAATTTATTAGTACGAAAAAAAAAAAAATTTATCTATTAGTATAATAAAAATTATAACTTAAATTTAATTATACTTTTAATTCGGTTTCTCTCTCGCTGTCACTTTGATCTATATTAATAAGTGGTTCTATATTATTAGTAAATGATACAACGGGATCTTCTATTTTAATAACATGGCTAATCTAATTTATCCAACTTTCTTTGGGAATACTATCTACAATTATCCTAGTTAATGTTGCAGCACTTGCAGTTGGAGTCGAAAAATGTTTTCTGGTCTAATATTGGATTTTATCTGATGCTCAATTTGATTAAAAATACAGTAATACGGGGGAGGCGTAAATCCGTAGGTCCCACATCCCAGAACCCATTTTTTATATGTTTTTTCGAAGTATATATCGTGTTTTAAAATATAGTTCTGAATTTCCAATTTAGTGTTATTTGCATTGCAAACTTTATATTTTTGGCGGTTATGATAACTAGCATTGTCCATTAAAATTACACTTTTCTTAGGTACATTGGGCAAAAGGCTATTTATAAACCAATATTCAAAAAGTTCTGCTGTGGTGTCAACATGGCAGTCCAAAGATGAATATTTAATATTTTCGGAGGAGAGCCGTAAACAATTTGGAACCCATCCATCTTCGGAACGAGCATGTAATATTGTAATTATTTTGCCCTTGTTCGCTGGGGCTTTGGTTTGGTATTTTCTTGATGTCTCTACCCATCCTTTTGCTGGCGTTTCATGTGTATCAAACCATGTTTCATCAAGGTAGATAACAGGACGATTTTCTAGAATTTAAGTAGTCAAACCGCCATCGTCGCAATCATTGTGATTCCATATATTAGCCTTTTATTAATGGTCCGATATGCAAAACCCATTTGAAGTAACATTCTCCGGAGGCTAGTTCTGCTGCAAAGAATGTTGGTTTCATCTTTCCTTAGTCGTTGCAATGAATGTAATATAGGCACCGTTTGCTCTTCATACATAGCATAAATTTTGCTTCGAATTAAGTCTTTGTTGCTTTCGTCAACGCATTTACTTTTACCAGAATCACTACGGACTTTTTGGCTTCAATTGGCTTCGTCACAATATCTTTAATTGTAGATAAGGTAGGTTTTCTTAATGAAGACGTTTCTGCTGGGCTGCATTTACATTAAGCCCCCTAAAGAAACATACACATTTTTAACAATTTGCTTAGCATCTGGCGATAAAGGATTTCTTTTAAAATTAGGACTACCGGAGGTACAATGATCATTATCTTGCCAAGAATGCTACATTTTTAGCACGTTTGAAATAACAAAAAATACGACCTGTTTACGTCTCTTGCAACTTTGTCGGGTTTCGTTACGGCAGGGGTTGTTAAGAGTTTATTGCCGCCAATCGGCCAACGATATATCTTAAAACGCACTTTACAACAACCGCTTTTGGACGACCTTCTTCGGCCACGATTGAATTCACTAAACCTGTGATACAGTAGTTTTAGATGGTGCTTCATCACCAAAAGTAGAGGTGAGTTGATAGATGCACTGTTGTTGAGATAATCTACGTCGAAAGTCGTAGTAAATTATCGCACGAAAATTCTCACGAGTTAATTCCATTTTTTGAGTAAGTTGAAATGTTCAAGTCACTAAACAACAATGTCAAATTTTACTGTGTATATGTCAAATGGTGCCTAGCAAAACCATTGTTTCAACTTCCACTTACATAAATAGCAACCTTCGTATTTAAAAATCCAACACACATTTCAGAAAATTACGTGCGTATCATCACACAGGTGCGGACGAGCCTGAAAGTCATCACACGTGATCAATGTTGAGTTAGTAACAATATTATTATCATCTTTAAGGCAGAACCCAATCACTTTCTTATTGTTAATCGTCAATAATATTTATAATTTCCTATAATGTTACATGATATTCCACTAGATTTACATTAGTAAATGTTGTATAAATTAACATTGTAAACGAGCTTAAAATGTCGAAATTACAAAAACAAAACCATCGAGTTTATAATTAATCTTACTATTCTTTGAACGAGATTCGTTAACTCAAAAGTGTAATTAGAACATTCGAAATGAAGATTTGTAGTCGGGGATTTCCGAATATGCACAAAATCCCAACGTTCGTTAAAACTTTAAACTAATTAATTCGAAAGGTAATATAAAAGTGTGGTTAAGGTAGATCCGATGTACTTTCCAAGCCGCATCAGGTTGATTTATGACGACTGAAGCTTTCCCGTTAAAAAGATTTGCTCTAACGACAAGTACTTTGCCCTGCCCTAAATTACTTTCTTGTTAAATTGGTAATATCGTTTAGTGTCATATTTAATGGGAACAGTAGCTTTATGATTTTTATGGACGTTTTTCATGCATTTGCTTAACCTAAATGGATAGAAGTATATAATAAATATATAGAATCGCCTGACATTTTACGAGGGTCGCTCGAGAAGTACTCAGCGTGACACACACACATGATGTAAGTGTGGACAAATTCCTATGACATTTATTAAGTTACCAGGTGTGGCGGTTAATAATTCCTAATTTTTTTAAGAAATAGGACTGGAAACAAGGGTCGGTTTACAATCTAATCTCTTATATAATTTTGTTGCTACGACAGTACCTTTCAAAACTCCATTGATGTTTAAACGATTTCGATTAGCATCAAATTGTTTTCGTGTGGTAAACATAACGAGTTTCGAGCCAAATCAAGATTATTTGCGGCACGTATTTGTTTTCTTGTTCAGTTAAAAGAAACAAGTGAATATCGTCGTATACTTGTGGAAACTTACGGTGAAAATGTCTCAATGCAAGAACTTGTAGGAGTTGGTTTAGACCAGGAGTCTCCACATTTTCCAGCCTTAGGGTCACAGTGATTACTCCAGTAAATTCCAAGGGCCAAAACCGTTTTAATTTTCTTGCCATTATCTATAATTTCTGAACTAGTTGCCGAGTACGCGCCCTAAACGAGCATACGCTTGCTGACTTCGCTAGTCGCGGACCAGATTGATGACAATGGTGGGCCGAACTTAGCCCACGGGTCGTAGTATGGAGAGCTTTAGTTTAGACGACGCGAAAGTGATGATTTCTATATGAAAGGCAAAGAACGCTAGGGTCAAACGAAAAAAGTTGAAGATGCCGAATTGCAAGCATTGTTGAAAGAGGACGGTATGCAAACTCAACAACAATTGGCAGAGAGGTTAAATTTTGGTCGCCGAACCATTTGTGGTTGTCTGCATGTTATGGGAAAGACCCAGAAGGCAGGAAAATGGGTACCACATCAGTTGAACGACAAACAGATGGAAAAGTGAAAAACGGTGAGCGCAGTTTTGCTTTCTCGACGTGAAGGAATTTTTTTGCATCGGATCATAACTGGAAACGAAAAATATATATAACTCGAGAACCTAAAACGCAGAAAATCATGGGTTGACCCGCGATAACCATCAAAATGGATTGCAAGACCGAATCGCTTTGGAAAGAAGACAATGCTGTGCATTTGCTGGGATCAGAAGGGTGTCGTGTACCGTGAGCTTCTGAAACCAGGTAAAAAAGTTAATATCATTGGTTAGCATCAGAAAATGATCTATTTGAACCATGCATTGATCGAAAAGCGACTAGAATGGGTTTTAAATAAGAAAAAGTGATTTTTCAGCACGACAACGCCCTATCATACACAGCGAAAGCGGCCAGAGAGACCATTTCTGCACTTGGGACTGGAATCACCTTAAACAATGTACGGTTTTAATGGGAGGGCCTCCGCAAATTGCCAGAACAATGGGAAAAATGTGCAGCTATCCATGGCGCATACGTTGAATAAACCATTTTTTAACTTCCTTCTAAATTAAAGGTGTTTTTTTTAAGAAAAAAATTAGAAATACTAACCGCCCCAACTAGTATATTCCTTAAGCCTAGTAGTCATCTAGTGACTTTGTTACGAAACATATGAACTGTGACTGTCGTGATACCAGAGTGGTAGGTTTTAAATTGATTTGATATTCTCCATGAAATGGAGAATATCATGCAACGTCCCACAACATAACTTAGAGGGTACGTGTTGCCGGTTAGTTTCTAACTGGCCGGCATGGGGACCACTTTAAAAATAATAAAGGATTTTCAAATCCTCCCGTGTCTTTAGGATGTCACATCGGGGGATCATAGGAACCATAATAAAATTAAGGATGCGATGTATTTTTTGCTTCAACCATCTGCAAAAGGGTTTCGAAATCGACAAGGCTTATGGTTATAAAAATTTTCAAACCAATGCCCTTTTCTAGTTTAATTTTTTAAGACGTATCAGAATAGTTTATATTTACGTTTTATTAGTATTAAATTATCTAAACATACAGTAAACGTAGTACAGTTAGTTTACATTTAAAAAAGGCACTGTGTGTCGAAACAATTGTTATATATACAATTTTAAATATAGTGGAAATTTTAGATTTCAATATTTGCTTATTTATTTAAAATGAATTTTCATCAAGTATTAGCTATCTCAGTTAAATTTATTATGAAATATCCTGTTATTCCTGCGATTCAGTGATTTGATTGATATATGAAGCAAGGTAAACGATAAAAAGTTTACATCGTCCGATTTAAGCAATCGTTTGAGGCATCAGCAATTCAAACAGTTTTATTTGATAAGGCAGTAACGTCGATATTTGATAATTATCAAGGCAGTAGCTAAATTGTTAATATATATATATATATATATATATATATATATATATATATATATATATATATATATATATATATATATATATATATATGCAATGCCAGATTTCTTTCTTTGGACTGCGTCCAAACTTTGCACATATACGCCATCATCATTTCGACTGCGTCCAAACTTTGCCTATATGCGCCATCATCATCATTACCAGCCTGTATCGATCCACTGCAGGATGAAGGCCTCTTCAGCCTCTTCCAACTTTCACGGTCCTGGGCTTTCCTCTACCACTCGGGTTCAATATATTTAAAGATGTCATCAATCCATCGTGCTCTCGGTCTTCTTCGCGGACGTTTGCGATCAAGCAGTATCCACTCCAGGATTACCTTGGTCCATCTGTCGTCCCATCGCCTCGCTATATGGCCTGTCCATCCCCATTTCAATTGCTTTACTCTTCCAATGATGTCGCAGACTTTTGTTTGTTCCCTGATCCATGCGCAGGACTTTCGGTCTCATCTTGTAATGCCAAGCATACATCAGGCAAAGTGGAGTCTGCTTTTAAACACTATGTTGAGCCTACCAAATGCCTGCCAGCCACATTTAACATGCTGTCCCACCTCCCGGGTGGTATTCCCCTCCATTGAAAGCCTCTGCCCAAGATATATGAAAGTGTCCACAATCTTCAAATACTAAAACTGAAATTCTTCTGTTCCGAGCGAAGTTTCTGAGTTAAAGTACTGAGCTGAAGTTTTCTGAGCAAATGGTTCGCCAGCCCTTTGCAGTTCTTGTATGCGTTTTTGCAACTCCTCTCGGTCTTGTGAAATGAGAATAATATCATCTGCAAATCTAAGATGGTTTAAGTTTGCACCATTGATCTTTACACCATCCTGTTCCCAATCCAGTTTACGGAATACTTCTTCAAGGCCAGCCGAGAAAAGCATAGGCGATATTGCGTCACCCTGCCGTACACCTCGTTCTACATTAATTCCCACTTCAAGATCATCAAGGTGAATTGTGGCAGTAGCTTCATCATATATCGATTCTAATAGGTTTACATAGGCTCTCTCTACACCCTGGCTAAGCAGTGCATCCATTATCGCATGCTTTGCGATGGAATCAAATGTTTTTTCGTAGTATATGTATATATATATATATATATATATATATATATATATATATATATATATATATATATATATATATATATATATATATATATATATATATATATATATATATATATCTATTTTGTCTGACATCTAACAAACTATAAGTCAATACTTATACCTTATACCTATATACTTATAACTATAAGTCAATACCAAACATTAAATATGTATGAAGTTACGTGACGCTAGTGATATAGCCTCAAATAATTTATATTGTATTCAAATATTAACTTAAACAGAAAATTGCTTTTAGCACATTGCTTTGACTTGTCTTACATAAAGTAAATGGAATCCTTCAATGTAACCGAAGATAAAAACAAGAATTGATATTTAATGTCAACACATTTAAAAGCATTGTATTTAAATTTTTATCGTTCAAATAGATCGTTTCAGATTATGTTTTAGATATCTTGTGAGTGACATTTAAATAAACTAACTATAAATATTTTTTAATTATTCATGCCTAAAATATAGACATTTAATATTCAGCGAAAAAAGGAATGATAAAAGTAAATCAAAAGAAAAAACTGCCTACTTGCATGGCAGTATGTTTTGGAACTGAGTGAAAGGAAAATTTTAAAGTGGTTAAAAATATTTCCTGATGGTAGACTGATAACTAATGACAATCCATAAGAATACGAACAAAGAATGGCTGAAATTCTTCAATATTATCGTTGTGGGTAACGGGTGGGGTCAGAACGGCGTTCCTATTTTAATTATTTATTTACTTTACATTACTTTTAAAAGAAAAAAAAGACAATATGTTTTTTATATGTTTATGTAGTCCATAAATTTAGTGCTAGTTAATTTTTGAAAATTACGTCAATTAAATGTGAGTCATATCACAGTCAGTCAGTATTTTTAGCACATTTTCCATAACTTTTAACAACATATCTGGTTTTAATGCATCCTTGAGTTTCTGTATGACTTGCAGCTTATTTATATAAACTTTATCTGTCAAAAATACCTATAAAAAGAACCCGGAGTCGTCAAATCAATTTGTTTATGATAATGTTACGGTATTTTAATCTCTCTTTATTGTTTGTAGGCAACAGGTCTCGACAAAAATTGACTTTTATGTTGAAACATGTGCAAATAATTTTTCCAAATTCGGCGTAAACTACTTGGAGGAATTTTCGACCAATATTTTCAGCGCTTTATACTTCGAACGCTAGACCTATCCACTATTCGTTCCGAATTCATAACATTGCATGAATAAACGATTAGTTATAAATAAATTATTTGTTTATTTATTTATTTATTTATTGCTATAGCATCATGCAGCATATAAACATATAGTACATTAAGTATATATAAGAAAAAAAGGGAAGTAAAAGAAAAAAAGGTAACAAACAATGCACAAACAACACGCAGACGAACTAAACATTAATGCCTAGGTTTTCTAGCCTAGATTCAGCTGCCCTGATAGGATCATAGGGAGCACTCCCACTAATATGTCAGATGGAGTGTTTCAGCGCACCATAGTAACAATTCGGACACTCCCCTATACCCCATTTATAGAATGAGTCAGCACATCAACCACATCCAGTGCAGATTCTATGTTATTTGACCCACTGTTTTCTCAATTCTTCTATTGGAACCTTTGGTGTGAAGTACTAAACTTGAAGAGATGTACTTAATCTTATGTAATTTAATCTTAGATTAAATCATCTCCTGATGATGTTAAGATGGTTAGCGAAACGTAGGTCGAGAAGTTAAAAAAAAATTATAAAAAGTGATTTGGTGTTTAGTGGTAAATCTCTTCAAGTTTAGTACTTCACACCAAAGGTTCCAGTAGAAGAATTGAGAAAACTGTGGGTCAAATAACATAGAACCTGTTTACCACAGGTTTCTGTTAAGTTCGATGCTCGAAGTGTCATAGTTGTATCTCTCAAACTATTACCGCTCTTGCTGATTTTCAATGTTTCTGTAATTTTGGTTCCAAAGATCTCTTACTTTAGTGTTACCTGTGACAAGGTGTACAGTATACAGTAGCGGCGGGTTTCTCGATCAAAATCTATTTTGTCGTAGGATAGGTATGAATGAGTAGTTCCCAGTTCCCTTGTATAATGCAGAGTTCTCTGAGCAGGGCCTCGGTTCTACGAATCGGAGGTGGGTAGACAGTGGTAAGAGAAGTCAGTAAGTAGCAGTTGGTTTGATTGTTCTAGTGATTATGCGCATAGTATTGTTAAGTTACGCATCAATTAGGTTTGTATGACAACTTTTCAGCCACACTGGAGCACAGTATTCTCCAGCTGAGAAAACCAGCGCGAGAGATGATGTACGCTCCCCTGAAGCCCCCCCAGGTTTTATCACACTGTTTTTGGATTATATTGTTTCTTGTTTTTATCATACCAAATGTATTTTGAATGTGTTTTCTATACAATAGAGTCGACCAGAGTTTAACCATATACGAATCGAGCACTAACGAATAAATGAATAAATAATAACGAATAGCAAATATCGTTTTATGAGGTGCTGTTTTTTTAATAAATTATAACAATTTCACTGTATCATTTTAGCATATATTTATCCATAATAAAAACTTCACATCCATACTACATAACAGCCGAAACTAAACTGTCACAAATATCACGACCAAAAATGGTAGACGACCACTGGTATTCCTAACCAGTACATCTCATTTTAACGAATCTAATAAATACCTTCATATTCGCCTGATTTCGTTACGTGTGCCTTTTGGTTAATCCCAACCGACAATATCACCTGAACCTGACGATGTAAGAGGATATTAAGGTATTCAGCTGGCGTAGATTGCGGCTTTAGAGGTGATACACAAAAGTACACTACAAATCGGATATATTGACAGTTTAAGATTCTATTCCATACAGGACAATTGGGAATATCAGTGGTCTAACCAATGTAATTTTAATGACACCTGAAAATATTTCGTATTACGTAATTTAAAAAAAAATCGCTGACATCTTACATGTGAACTGTTGCTATCTTATATAATTGTTGCTTTATTTGATTTATATTTTTTAGCAAATTTCATTAAATGTTTCGGTATAACCATATATTTTAAGGTCATCCGTAGAAATTGTTATTTGGCATAGTCAACCGGATTTTTATGGTCAGTGCGTTATACTGACAAGGGCACACTATATTATGTTAATTTTATTATTAATTACCTGATGTCAAGTTATTCCTTCACCTTGTACAAATCTTGCTTATTCTCGTGATAGCTGAGCTTGTATAAGGGGATGAAACCATTGTTCCATTGTTCTTAGTAAAATTTTGCTAGAATTAGAGCAAATGAGTGGTCATGTAGTTTTCATATGTTGTGACAGAGATGATAAATTAATTTACTAAGCAACATCTTGTTCCACAACTTGAACAATATTTCCATTTCTCTTTCTTTAATATTTTAGTCAAGAGTCCTCTACAAAGTTTTATATCATATATGATTGCTATGTCTAAATTTCGATTTTAATTTCTTTGCACATGTTTTTAATATTTTCGATTGGAATATCTCCAGATAAATTGTCGTATTTAGTTTTATCATCTTCATGAGCGACTCTCTCAAACTCAACTCTGTTATTTTCCGATGAGCTCTAGCATTTTTTTGGTTATGTAATGTTTGATTATTTGTTGATGTCTAAATATATTAAATTACTATTCAAACATCAGTTTTCGATAACTGAAACGATCTCAATCGTAATCTTGATCTGATTGGGTGACGCTATCAAACTAAGCCAATGGGCCAACTCGACCTGTAGAGCTAAAAATTTACATCAAATTATCATTCTGAATTTCCAAAAAATTAACGATGTGTTAAACACTGTACATTTCAGTATCAGCATAAGAAGGCTGAGATACAAATTTCAAGATCAGAGATCCATCAGATCGACTTAATAAGACTACAATATGTAAAGACACTTCGGCATAGAATACCAGATCATAAAAACTCGAGTGAGATGATTGGGCCACTGCTAAAGTATGCAGGATACTAGGTTACCGAAGCAGATCCTCTATGGCCAATTAACGAACAACAAACGAAATTTGGGACGTCCAAAAAGATGACATAAAAACGTCATAAAATCGTCTCCAAAGAACTCCATGTCAAGCGTGTTGAATGGAAAAAGACGGCAAACGACGGGCCCCAATGGCGTGAAGAAACACACAGAGCTGTGCAGCTCCGTGAAAAAATAACCACTGGCAAAAAGCAGGTGCGAAAAGTTAAACAGGCTGGACCACGTGCACCAATCTATCTTCCTGGCTTTAAATCCTCAGCATGTAGAAAACCATGCAAATCTAAGCTGGATTGTTTGGACAGTGGCTCTATCAGTAATGAAACCCTAAATTCTGCAACAATGACTCAGCAAAGTTAATAGCCATGACTGAGATTATGTTCGTATCGAGTTGACAGCCATGATCAGAGTCATTTAAAGTATCATTGTTTCATACGTATTGTTAAATCTTTATGTATTCCTATTTATAGCTGTTTTGGTTTGGTGTTCATTAATTTTATTTATTTGACGTCTTCGGTTTATGGTTTGATTCGGATTTTGTGTCGAAAAAATCGAGTTAATTTTGGTATATACCTACTGCTGACCTAAATATCTAAAGTAGTCAGACGGAATTTTTGAGTATTTTTGGTGCTTGCTCCATTCACCAATATCAAACTATTCTACAACTGATTTCAAATTATGATTGTTTTTAGTTTCTTCTACAACCACATTTAAGTCCTTTATGTGATGGTAACTTTTTCCTCGCAACTGATTTTATTGTTAATTCTCAATGCATATATATATATATATATATATATATATATATATATATATATATATATATATATATATATATATATATATATATATATATGCAGTGTTAGAATTCTTTGGACTACGTCCAAATACGCCATCCGACGGGAAGTCGGTGAAAAGTATGGGTTGTTGACTGTGGATCGGTTCTTCCTATTCTTGACGAGAGAATACATGTTCGTGCCCTGAAGAGTCTAAACATCAAGAGACAAAACAGGTGCCCTCCAATGGAAGGGATGGCCCTCCCACGGGTCCCAACCCATCCCCAGTTAATCAACAATATATATATGTATATATGTAAAACTTTTAGTAATAATTTTTAGATAATTCTGACGTCAAGGCGTAAATCTGAACTGTATTTAAATTACATGGTTTCGCCTGTAATTTGAATGCTATTAATCATCGGTCGCTAGCGCGGTTGTCTCATAACAGTGTCGTTCATGTGTTATGGATATATATATATATATATATATATATATATATATATATATATATATATATATATATATATATATATATATATCCCCTTTGTGGATCAGACCTTGACGTGGTAAAGGGGTTTGAGTAGGGCAATGAAGCTTTGAGCTATGCCGTCTCGAGTCTATGCTCCTGGGAGGGTCACCCCTGGCGGACAGGTCAAGGCGGAGGCCTCAGACTAACATGATCCAAAATCTGCCAACCCGCATTGGACCAGCGTGGCAGATTACGGTCCATACCTTCAACATGGTATTTCAATATGTTGAAATATGACAGTACAACCTCAAGCACGGCCCTCATTCCCCGGAGGCCAAGGGGCAACTACCTACGGCAGCGGGAAGACCTCCCCAAGGCAGAGGGTGCTAAGAATCACCGGGTTAGATCAGGCTGCCATTGGACTTTTGACATTGCAACGTTAAATATACGGACTATGAAAACAGAGGCCCGATTACAAGAACTGTTAATCGAACTTGACAACATATATTGGGATATTATTGGGCTCTGTGAAACACGAAGAAAGGGTGAAGAGTTAATCAAACTGGAACCAACTGGACACGTACTCTACACTCGAGGTACGGAAAATGGCCGATGTGGCGGAATTGGATTCCTCATCAATCGAAAGCTGAAGGACAGTGTGGTAAAATTTGAAAGAACATCCGACCGATTAGCCCAATGCGTCATTCAGCTGAATAAAAAGTTTAGGCTTCAAATCGTCCAAACTTATGCACCAACTATAAGCCATAAAGATGAGGAAATTGAAGAATTTTATGATGATGTGGCCCAGCTTTTATACAAGGAGAAATGTAGGCACAAAATCCTGATGGGTGATTTTAATGCCAGAATTGGAACAACAAGAACAGACGAAAATGCCACTGGCCCATATGGAACTGGTGAGCGAGACAATAGAGGTGACAGATTAGTTGATTTTGCTGAGGGACTTGTCCTTGTCCTTGTCCTTGTTCTTGAACTATATATTATGAATTCATTCTATAAGAAAAATATCAGCAGAAAATGAACATGGAAAAGTCCATCTGAGCTCACAAGCGAAATTGACTACATCATGACCAACGATAAAACAATATTTACCAATTGTACTGTCCTTAACAATTTTAATGTTGGAAGTGACCACCGAATGGTACGAGCAAGGGTTCGGATTGACTGTCGAAAAGAGCGCGAAAGAATGGTAAGATCAAAGAAGGGCAAGGTGGATTCTGGAAAACTGCTGGACAGAGGAAGCGATTTTGAGATTGCTTTGTCAAACCGGTTTGCTGCATTACAAGATCCAGAGGAGGTGGAAATATCAGTTCAATATGAAGAAATCGCCAACAATGTACTTCAAACGGCTGCTTCAATAGCACCAGAAGAAAAATGTCTCAAACAAACAAAAATCTCCAGTGAGACCATTGATTTAATGAAGAAACGGCGAGCAATGAGAAATGCAGGTAGTCCTTTTGGCAGGGTCGAGTACACTGAGCTCCGCAATACTATAAGAAAACGTATCAGAGAGGACACGCGGCGATTCAATATGCAGCTAGTGCAAAAAACCCTGGAAGAAAACAAAGGAATTAACAAAGCTAAACAGAAGCTCAGAAACAAAGGAACGCAAATATATGCTTTAAAGCGTGAGGATGGCACAGTGTTCAGGGCGCGTACCCAAATGTTAGAGATTGTCAGAAAGTTTTATTCCCAGTTATATGAAGATCAGAGCCAGTCAGGGACAGCAATACCCACGGAAAAACAATATATAATGCCAGATATCCTAGTGGAGGAAGTAACAAATGCTATAGAACTGATAAAGAACGACAAGGCTCCAGGAAAGGATAGTGTAACTGTCGAAATGCTAAAAGCTGGTGATCGGACGTTACATAAAACACTGGCAAAATTATACTCAAAATGCCTCAAAGAACAAAAAGTACCTGGCTTATGGAAAAATGCAGAAGTGATCATTTTACATAAAAAAGGAGCACAGGAAGATTTAAAGAACTATCGTCCAATAAGCCTCCTATCAGTGATGTACAAAGTTTTCACTAAGATAATTTCTAAAAGAATATTAAAAAAACTGAATGACGCACAACCAAGAGAACACGCAGGATTCAGAAGTGAATTCAGTACAATGGATCACATCCAGGTTGTACAGCAGGTCATAGAAAGGCACAACGAATACACCATGCCACTGTGCTTGGCTTTTATCGACTACGAAAAAGCATTTGGTTCCATCTCAAAGCATGTGATAATGGATGCACTGCTTAGCCAAGGTGTAGAGAGAGCCTATGTAAACCTATTAGAATCGATATATGATGGAGCTACAGTCACAATTCACCTTGATGATCTTGAAGTAGGAATTTATATAGAACGAGGTGTATGGCAGGGTGACGCAATATCGCCTATTCTCTTCTCGGCTGGCCTTGAAGAAGTGTTCCGTAAACTGGATTGGGAACAGGATGGTGTAAATATCAATGGTACAAACTTAAACCATCTTAGATTTGCATGTGCCCTGATGATTACCATGAAGAAGTTCCATTCCATTCCATTACCATCGGAAGTTCGGATACACAAAAAATCACCCTTTATAACTCATAAACAACAAATTGTCAGTGTTATAAAATAAAAGATAAATGTTGATAAATGTAATAATGATAAGTGTTGATAAATAAAAGTTTTGCTTCAATTGCAACAGGTTATGGCTTATTACTTTCGTGTTTGAAACAGAGAAGCCTGAAGAATACAAAAATCACAACACATTTGTACGATTAATCATGACCCCTGCTAATGGATTTTGCTATTCCGAATTGTTAAGAAAATTTGATAAATATATTACAACTGTTCTAATAAAGTAACTGCAGAAACACGACATATTTTTATCAATGTATCTAAATCGGGGTACGGTAATGTGTCAAGATAGCAAACACCATTAGATCGTTTACTTCTGTATAAATTATGGCACAACACTTATCAAATGGTACGAGCTCGATGGTATACGGTATTTGCGTTGAAAAATCTGACGTGAGCACTTATCTCGAACACGAAAAAAAGTCATTAGTTGTTTTCAGTAATCGCATCTATATAATACTGACGACTTGCGTATCAAATATCTCGTGGGAAACTTTACTTTCATCATGATAACAGAAATATAATTAAACATGAAAAACTCCAGCGTTTAATGAAATACTTTTCTTGTCTAATTTATACTTCTGCCCTAAAATAACGATATAAATATGATATTTAAAAAAAATAGACTCTTGAGATCTGGCGAATTATAATTAATGAAAAAGTGAGGAAATTGGTCATATTGGAAATTAACTGACTATCACATCGTTACTCACTGAAATTATTAGTTGTTTCCGTTGTCTCAGTATTTCGTGTCGGCCGCGGTGGTCTGGTGGGTTAGTCGCCTGATTGGTAATCCAAAGGTAGCTGGTTCGATTCCAGCGCTCAGATGGGTGCTTTTCTTTAATTCTTCTGTCCGTCTTACTTCCTACCCTACACACACACTTATATACATATATACACTCACATATACACACATATGCCTACACAGATCCACACCTAAATGTCTGTGATTGTTTCTAGACAAGAGTGTAAAATCCGACAACGAATTACCCCTCTGTGACGCCAGTTAAAGGCTGGGTAAGGCCGGATGTCTGAGAAGTGTTCAACGTTGGTCACTCGCCAGTCGATATGCTTCCTGATAGACTTATGGGTATGGTTGATAGCCATAGCCTGAGGGGGGTGCTGGCCTGGGTTTATCGGTAGCTGGTGGTTCGGAACCCACGTTAAGCTGTAGGTCCAGTCTAAATAGCCTTAGATGCTGATGCGCCTCTAACCGTAAATCCTTTCCTTTTTTTTTAGTATTTCGTACTAGGAAACATTTAAATATATGTGGAAAAATTATGTGTGGATTAAAGTATGCTGGAAAGTTGATTTTTAAGGAGAGGAAAATATTGAAAAATGAGAAAGAAAAGGTCAGTAAAAGAAGGGATGGGAAAAGAAGGGAGAGGAAAAAAAAAGAATGAAAGAGGAAAAAGCAAAAAACGAAAACAAAAGAAAGAAGGAAAAGAAAAAAAAATCTCAATATAAGGATTTTAAAACTTATTGACATTATTTATAATCCACGATTCGATGATAATATCGACTTCGAATAGTATATTATTTAGGTTGATATTCGTGTTCCTCTATAAAATACCCATTAAAGCATTAATAATTCCATCATATTATTAAATTAACTTATTTTCTCTATAATATTAAGACAGGTCGACATGATTTTTGTAACATTAATGCGAATGCTCTTTTTGCGTTTCATTTAAGTAGTTACTAAAACATATTTTCACAGAAATGGCTTAGCACGTCCCATTTTCAAGTACCTGCTTCTCCTTTATATTATGGGTTATTCAAATTATTTGTACCTGAGTGTTGACTGCACAATGTAGGAATCACCACAAGACTGTAGAGGGGGTTTTTCCGCAGCATTCAATGAACCTTTAAGGGCAGTTTGATTGTTTTCTATAGTTTAGTTTATTTCTGACTCGTGTTCAGTACAGTCAAGTGCTTAAGACGATTTTATATAAAATATAAATCAAATGATTTGATACATGACCTGGAATTGTCAAAACAAAAAGACTTCAACACTAGAACTTGTTAGGTAAAAATGTAAAAATTTTACCCAAAACAGAATGTAACATTTTCAAGTTATTATAAAATGGCAGGATCGCTATGTGTCTGTTGTAATATTGATGGTTTAATGAATGAGCTTAATATTTAACATATATCTTCCGAGTGGCGTATTTTCATAAATTCGTCGATATATAGCCTAAAAGAGTCTTGCTTTATAATGGAAACAAAAACCCATCTATTCCTTTAGCCCATTCAGTGACAATAAAAGAAACCTAAGACAACTAAGCAACGATACTAAATCCATTTAAATGTGAATAAGATTAGTGGAATATTAGTGGGGATTTAAAAGTGACAGGTATATTACTAGGACTTCAAGGGGGTTTTAAAAAGTATGGCTGTTTTGGTGTCCATAGGATAGTATGGCAATAAAAGAACATTACAGTAAAAAAGATTGGCCTCATCGAACTTCTTTTGAGCCTGGTTCATCAAAACATAAATTATGCCTTCTTGTTAATCAAAAAAAGGTGCTTCTTTCACCTCTTCATATTAAGCTTGGCTATTGAAACCCTTTGTCAAAGACCTGGACAAAGAGGGTAATTGTACGTAAAATAATATATTTCCTCAATTAAGTGATGCAAAACTAAAAGAAGGCATATTTATTGGACCTCAAATAAGGAAGCTTCTAGGAAATTTCCGTTTTCAAGGAATATTAAATAAAAAGGAATAGGCAGCTTGGAAGTGTTTTGTAAGTGTAGTGAAAGAATTTCTGGCCAACAAGATGAAAACTATAGAAACCTCATAAATGAACTCTTGAAAGCCTATAAAATACTAAGGTGTGGCATGTCCCTAAAAATGCAATTTTAGACTCCCATTTATATTTTTTTCAGGAAAATTTTTCAGGAATATATGGCTCTACATTCCATTAGAAATTGCAGCCTCTCGATTCTTTTGAGCTTTAGTAACTCATTTCTTGTGGTGAGTTAGTCCACGTTCCTCTATTCTTGCTTTATTCTATCCGATTGTTTGTCCTTGCTTCTTCCGTTATTTTCTTCCACACATCTCGGTCCAGAATCTTTTCCCATCATGCTTGTATTTCCAATTTCCTTATGTCTTCCCGCACCTGATCTTCCCACCTACTTTTCGGTCTCCCTATTCTTCTGTTAGTATCTGGTCTCCACGTTGTAATTTTCTTTACTACTTTGTTGTCTTCCATTCTTCTTATATGACCAAACCAGTCTTTGCACTTTTATGGTCTTCACTATATCTTCTCCTTTCAAAATGATTTTTATTTCAAAATTTATTAACCTTCTGTGTTCATCTTCTACAACTTTCTTTAATCCATATATTCTTCTTACTATCTTTCTTTCTAACAGCTGCTTTATATACCTTCATTTTTGTATTTATACTTATGTTTTTGCTTTTCATGATGCTTTTGAATTTATAATAGGCTCTGTGTCCCGCCTGTACTCAATGATCAATCTCTATGTTTCTGTCGCATTTGCTATTTATTACTATTCCTAAATATTAAAAGTTTTCCATTATTTCAAATTCGTAATTCCGTATTTTAACTCTTCAATTTTCTTTCCTTATTTCCATATATTTGCTTTTTTTTTATTGTGAGGCCTCTTTTCTTTGCTTCTTGTCCAATTTTTTGAATTGCTTCTTCCATACCTATTCTGTCTCTAGCTAGCACAGTATGATCATCTGCGTATGCAACTGCTTGTGTCGCTTTATTGATGATTGTTCCCGTGAAATTGCACTCTTTGATTACTGCATCCAATGTTAATGATAGTTGATATAATTAATATAATGGTTCAGCTCAATCGGTTTAAAATATTCAGAAAAACCTTGATACTTTTGTGAAGACCATTTTGATGACAAGGTTTTTACTAGCACACTGAAAAAAATATTATCAAAATTTGGAACTCCAACAGTTTTGAAATTGTCTAAAATTAATATAATTAGTAATATCTTAATTCACCCAGCTAACATTGATTTCTCTTCACATTCTCTTCACATTTTAATGTTTTAAACACATCTAAAAACAAAAGTATATTATGGGAAATTGGGGAGACAAGGGTTAAAAATTTAACACCTAGGAAAAAAAAGCTATATGAAATTAATAAAAAGCAAAGGGTGCAATCTAACATTTTTAAGGCGTTTATTATTTAAAACTAAACATGAACAGTTTTAACACAAAACAAAAAAAATAACACCCACATATAAAAAAATTGCAACAAAAGTTAGATCCTGCTGGTCTTCAACTGATTGAGGATATAATCAATAATAGTAATTATAAACGGCCCAACTGGTCAACAAGAAACAAATGTTTTTATTAACCCTCTATAATAAAGGACCTAAGAGTTATAACTGCCTCAGACGTTGCCTTCCTTTGCCATCAAAATACACATTAAAGAAAATTACACAATCTAGATTTTGAACCTAGAATTAATAAACACATTTTCTCAAGATTGTCAAAAACGGTATTAAATATGAGCATGTTAAATAAATGCTGTATAGTAATGTTTGATGAAATAGCTTTAAGAATCAAAATCAAGACAAATCAGACAAAGTAATTAGGTGTGTAGATTTAGGGAATAAGTTGGGAAGAAGAAACTAGTTAGCTAATCGTGCTTTGGTTTTTATGATTCAGAGACTTAAATACTCGTGGAAGCAGCCAGTGGCCTACTTTTTTACAAAAAAATACAATTAAAACAAACTCTTTAATGTCTCCAATTTATGAAGTTATCAGTGCTCTACAATAAATAGGTTTAATAGTTTTGGTCATTGTTTGTGACCAAGGTGCCACAAATCGTGCTGCAATTAGAATGTTGTCACAAGACCCAAATATAAAACATCCTGGGCCCTTTTTTTTGTTAATAATACAAAGATTTTTACTATATTTAATTCCCTACATTTGCTTATAAAAACTCGCAATGCTTTTTTTAAATATACCATTAAATATGATAAACATAAATATGCAAGATCAGAATATGTCAAGATGCGGGAGATTTTTTAAAATCTTTCTAACCAAAACAAATTAAAAATGAAAGTCCGTATCGCTACTATTACTTATCGCTAAGTAATATAGTAGCTGCAGCAATAAACAGCATGATTGGTGGAAACCAGTGTTTACCAAGCAAAGCTATTTATACAGCAGGATATATATCACATATTGATACCCTTTTTGACACATTTAATGAAAAGACAGTTTTACCAGAGCTTGGAAAACCTTATAGAAGGTGAATTTCAAGAAAATCAAGACATCATGCTTTCTGGAATAAAATAGTTTCTAAAACTTAAAGTTGGGAATTTATTGACAAACAGTCAGGTGCTGTTAAAACTATGATACCCTTTAAAACTGGATGTATCACTACCATCAAGGCAGTAATAGCGTTGTTTAAAACTTGTAACAACATGGGTTTTAAATTTTTAAAAACCAGATCACTTAACCAAGATGCCTTAGAAAATAATTTTTCCAGTATTCGCCTTTTTATCAATTTTAAATAGCTTATTTTACCTAAATCAAGACTAATTGTGAACGGGATGGTAACTCAATTATGGACAATCTTGAAAACATTTTTTTAAGTACAGCTTCCAATGCTAAAAAAGATAAACTTGAATTTGGCAATGATTTAAAATCTTTCTTTTTCACTTATGAGGAAGTATCTTATTTTGAATTAGATTCAGCAGCTTATGTTGCTGGATTTATTTACAAAAAGCTTAACATAGAGTGTCAAGAATGTAATGCCAATTTATTGTCTAATGAAATTCAACCATTGCAGTCCTTTGCTACTTTTAAGGAATATGATGATTTTAAAAAACGCTTCAATTATGTAACAGAAATTTTTTCTAAACATTTAGTAACTATATGTATAATAATAAACCTTATAATGTCGAAATATGGTTTTATATTAAATATCCAAAAGCAAATAAAATTGTATATCCAAAAACAACTTTTATTTAACTGGTTCTCATGAAATGAACACAAGGAAACTGTGATATCTAGAATATTAGACATATCCATTAAATTAATTTTAAGAAAATACTGTGATGACATAAAAAGACGTAGTAAAAATGGAAAAAAAAAGTATAGCAGATAACTTACTTATGTTCATGTTATTATTTTAAGTAAATATAGTGTTTTTTCTAACAGCGCGCGAAAAGTGACAATCCCATTTTTGAATCTCTTTTTAGTTGAAACATTTATAAAATAAAGGATTTTTAAGAATTATTATAAAATTAATATAAAAAAGATTATAAAATTAAGGTCTTGAAACATTTATAAAATTAAGAATTGAGGATAAAGATTAATTCTTAATTAAGAATTAAGAATTAAGCATTGGACTTTTGAATCTCTTTTTTTGTGCTTACATTTAAAGAATATAGGATTTTATTTATTTATTTATTTATTTATTTATATCATAGATTCAATATCTCTTTTTTGTTGATACATTGTAAAAATTACGGATTTTGTTAGTTTTTATTTATTTGTGTTCCTATTATTAAAAGTGGTTAAATATTTTGAAGTGAAACTTTTCCTAGCATTGCATCTCTTTTTTGTAAATACATTTAAGGAATTTAGTATTTTATTTGTTTGTATTTATTTATTTATTTTACCTTTTTTTTATAATATAAAAAATTATATTTGTGTTATTTAAATTTAAAAAAAAATTAAAATACGTAAATGTGTATTTTTAAAATTTATCTGGTTAACAAATTTTGTGCAATTTTTGGAGTCAATAACAATGAATTAAATTTAAAATCACTTATTTTGACACCAAAAGGTTCACAATTCTTATTAACTAGCAATACCTAAATGAAAATCTAAAGATATTGATACATTTAAAATAAATTTGTCGTCATTTACAGTAGTACCAACATTCTCCAAGTTGGATGTCGCCACTGCGAACGCTTGATCAGCTGTTTACAACTACTCTCTTTAGTTTATTTTCTCTATGGATCGGTCGTACATTTTTAGTTGCCATTAGGCATTATACGGGGAAGCAATGGGCGCCTTGCATCATTTCGAGAACACTCGATCGCTCATTCGCGTTCGTTGTCTATTCCGACGTCATTATCGATTATATAACACTGGAGAAACCCCAAGTAATGCAACCATTCTTGCGTGGATCCAGGTATTTAACGCTACAAGAAACACTACAGGAGACATCTGTTATGGCCATCCAAGAACAGCAGGAACCCCTGGAAACATCGAGTTAGTTGCAAATTATGTAAGGCGTCAGCCTCAGGAAGCATGACTTTCAACTGGGATTATCTCGAGCGGCGATTCATTGCACGCTGCGATCTGATTTGTATCTTAAGGACTGTAAATTTCAGATAGCGCAATCTTTGAAACAAAATGATCGTGTTAAGAGAATAAACTATGTGAATGTAAGGTTAAAGAGATTCAACAATTTTGACAGCATTTTCTTCAGCGACGAAGTCCACTTTCATTTAGACGGGTACGTCAACCGTCAAAATTTCCACTTTTGGGCAAAGACAAGTTTCAGCAAGATGGAGCCACATCGCATACCACTAACGACTCTTTAGCAGCATTGCTCGAGTTGTTCCTCAAAAAGGTGATTTCACGAAGTGGAGACGTTGAGCCCTGATTTAAATCTACCAGATGTTTCCTGGTGCTTTTACTTAAGAGCATCGTCTACGATAATGATCCTCGAATGATGACAGATTTAAATAGAAATATTGAAGAAAAGATCAGATTGATTCCTTAGAAAAGTATTCGATAATCTTCGCGAAAGATTTGAGAAGGGTCGCCAATGAAGTGGCCGTCAAGATTGTTAAATTTAAAAACTAAAATTTCTTTCATTATCTTTGTATTGGTACTAATAAATAATAATTACAACTAGTTTTGTTTTTTGTTTTCAACCGAAATAGTTGGATCGTTCTGAGACCCTGTATAACAAAGATCGCTTAATGAAGAATACCTTCAATATATCAAGTGTCAAGTAAAACTTCCACAATACCAACGCCTCCGTGTTTTCCATCAAGTTTACGTTCCAAAAATAACAAGTCTGAACTAAATCATTAAGTTCCCGTATACATTTCGAAAGGAAATGTCCCAAGAGTCACTAGGAGTTCGAAAGCTGATGGTTGTTTAATTCTCTCTGGGGACTGACCAAATTCCTATTTTTGGTGAGGTCTCCGAACGTTCGTTAATAGGCCATTAATCTCTAAGCGAAAAGACCCTATCCAACGTAGATCTTAGAAGGAATTATTAATTGAGCGATGCTTAGGTATAAACAGGTAATTTCTCTTAAAATCTCAAATTAATAATGGTCTCCACTCCATGATTAAATTAAACCGAACGAACATAAAATTATATATAATTAGGGTATATTTTTTATGAAATAAATAATGTCTTGACCATAACCGATATGAAAATGAAATTAATTTGGGGAAAGCAATAGTTCCTTGAGGGTTTCATGATCTTTCTGTTATAAATATTAACTTCGAAATGATATAAAATGTAAAACTCAAAAGTTTCTTTAACGATGTTAGCATTATCAATAAAGAATTCTATCTATCACATCAGATAAGTAATTAAGGGCAAATTTAAAAATTGAAGGGACAATAAAAGCTAATGGTACTATAATTGAGTCATTTAGTAGTAAATGTCTTTAGCCTTTTAGGAAAAAAGTAAATGAACCGAATGGCCTGCAACATCGTTAAATGGAACGCATGGACATGCGTTTATCTTTCATGTCAGTCATGATTAAAATAGCTCTACCCCTAATACGCTGATAATGCTCTTAGGAAATGTGTGTGTGTGAAAATTTAATAACTTACCAATTTTTTAGGTTATGAAAACAGTTCTGACATACCTGAAATAAAAAGAAAGCTATAGTAATATTTTATAATTAAAATAAGTGTTAAAAACTTAAAAGAACTAAATAATTTTAAAATGAGACCTAATGATGTTATGTTAGTTTTTTTTTAATAATAATAATAATTTATTAACATATACAACTGTATATTATATTACAACATAAATCTATTTGTTATTGTTGATGGATTCATGCAGTTGTGGGTTGTATCCTTCTTCATCTGCAACAGTTTGAAGTCTTCTAGGTCTCTCTCTGGGCAGATGGTATCGAAGACGTCATGGTTTTTTTTTCAACTGTTAGTCGATGTCGCTCAGATCTTGTGTTCTAGTGGTAAGTATTTAAGCTTCTTTTTAAAATTTTTTAGGTTTAATTTTATTATGTCTTTCGGTAGCTTGTTGAATTTTGCTACGGTTTCAGTTGTGAGTTTTTGTGTGTCTTACTTGTGTACTTTTATGAACTCTAATGTCTGATTTTCTTCTGGTTTCGTATGTATGTATTTGTTTGTTTGTCGTGAATGTGATAGTTGTTTTTATTAATTTATTTTGAATTTTGTATAGCAGCAGTATATTGTGATATTGTATTAGTTGTCTGATATTTAGTTCTTTTGTTTTTTTTTTGTATAGTTCTTCGGTTGGCGTTAGTCTGTTTAGATTATATAATATTTTCAATGTCTTATTTTGTTGTCTTTGTAGTATGTTGAAGTTTTTTTCTGTAGTATTGCTCCATGTATTAATCATATAAGCATTTTTAGATGAGAATAGTGCATGGTACAGTGGTTTCTTCATTTTTGTTGGTATGATGTGCTTAATTCTTTTTTCATTTTTAAGGAACAAACAATGGAATAATGTTTTGAAAATACTGTCGTTCAAATGATCCCCTCGATTTCATTTGATGCAGTGCATTCTGGAGCAACAAAAATAATCCGGTGGCGTGATATCCTATGATCTTGGTGGTCAGTTATCATTTCGCGAAATAACGCGTCCAGGAAACTGGACTATTAGTGGGGCTGTAAAGAATATTAACCCTGTCAGTCCCAATGGGTGATATAAGTCCCACAAGGTGTTTAATGCAACCTAGAGGGAAACACGCGCTTTGGATTTACACAGGCCGATGCCCCACTCGTAATATACATTGTTTCTAATATCCCCTCTTGAAAATGTTTGTGTATTTTTTCAATATGGCGAATTAGTTAATCTAATAGTGAATTAGTGAATATTACTTATAGAAAGTGTTTTTGCATCTAAATATTGCACATATCAAACATTTTTTTTTTAATTTGTTGACGGGACATACATATATGTTTAAAGTAAAAGTAAAGTGTTTGGGTTAGAGGCGCATCAGCAACTAGGCTATTTAGCGACTGGGCCTACAGCTTAACGTGGGTTCCGAACCACGGTCATCAGCTTCCGACAAACCCAGGCCAGCACCCCCCTCGGGCTATAAACCCTTGGTTATGTGCCTACCCATAAGTCTATCAGGAAACCTACCGACTGGCGAGTGACCAACGTAGAACACTTCTCAGAAGGCATCCGGCCTTACCCAGCCTTTAACTGGCGTGACTGAGGGGTAAATCGTAGTCGGATTTTACACTCTTGCCTAGAAACAATTACAAACATTTAGGAAAGATAAACGGACAGAAGAAAGAAAAATAACCATCCGAGCGCTGGAATCGAACCAGCTATCGCTCCAGCGCGGATTCGGCAAAGCAGGCGTTCTTACCGCCGCACCAACGCGACCGGCATATATGTTTAAAAGTTTGAAATATTTACAAATAGGATACCTACGTAATGGATATTTTTTACACCGTTTTTAAATAAAAATACCAAAAGCATTGTTTCGCTGATAACATTGTTTTTTCGATTTTTTAACTTTCCGTTGATACTGGTATTTACACATTGTTTCAGTTCTTTTTCAATCTTCAATCAATCCGCTTAAAAATGCCTGAAAACATTATATCTCATTTTAATAGGCTTTTAGTCAAAATGATATCGCTGTTGAAAGTTACCGCCCGATATCTCATACAAACCATTTTTGTAAGATCATGGAGAGGATGATACACCGACGACTCTTATGGCACTTAAAGCGACATCATCTGATTGACAACAATCAATACGGATTTAGACCTGGCCGATCGACAAACGATCATCTGGTCGGCCTGGAAATTGATATCTGGGAAAGCTTCGAAAGAGGACACCATCTCCTGGCCGTGTCTCTCGACTTAAAAGGCGCTTTTGACACCGTCTGGCGATACAACATAATAAAATCCCTACACGACCTGGGCTTCAGAGGAAACTTCCTACACTTTATCAAAAATTTCTTATCAAACAGATCCTTTCGCGTATGACTTGGCGACACGGTCTCCAGGCGATTTCCACTGACCAATATTGCCATTAACGGAATAGGGAAATACATCGGAACTGACGTGAAATACAGACTATATGCTGATGATCTCTTAATATACTTTTCTTCCTCAACACCAAGGGTTGCGGAAAGGAAGATACAAGGCTGCCTCAGAAGACTCGAAGAATGGTCCCATCTTACCGGCTTCATTTTCTCTCCTCAGAAATCTAAGTCAGTTCACTTCTGCAGAAGAATGCATTGTCCTCGCTTACATACCCTGTCCATGACTAGAAGTCCTAGACCCTTCGCTTCCTAGGTCTCAACTTTGATGCTAGACTTTCATGGAGAGATCACATCACTGGACCGATCGCTAAGAATTCTCAAATGGGCTTCAAATCCAAGATGGGGTTCATCCATGCCCACCCTTTTACATTTATACAAATCACTTATAAGATCCAGACTAGATTACGGATGCGTTTCATACTCCTCTGCTCCTGCATCCTACATTAGGCAATTGGACGTCGTTCAAAATTCTGCCATCAGATTCTCACTAGGCTCCTTCAGATCTAGTCCTACCACCAGCTTGCATTGTCTCGCTGAGATAGAACCCCTGGAACACTGGCGCATAGTATCCTCTTTAAATACGTGTCTTCGCTAAAGTTCAGACAAAACCTTCATCTACGCAACAAATTCTCAATACACATCAATCCAAACAACATGGAAACACATAACCGAAACTGCGGCGCTAATTACCGTTTCGCTGGTTTAGCTAGAAACTACCATTTACATCTTCCCGATTTCGAGGCTTTGGTCACTCCCCCGTCCCCCCCTGGCTTCTTACACAAGTCAATGTGGATTGCTCCCTACTACGATATAATAAACATAATTACGCTCACTCCTCCATTAGATCCTTCTTCTTCGAGCGTTTGAATACATACCTAGACTATCAATTCGTGTACAGTGATGGCCCCAAATCCATAGATGGGGTGGGCAGCGGCTTTGTTCACAATAACACTGAGCGATACTGCAGACTTCTCCCCTTTTGTTCAATTCTCACGGCCGAGCTGCATGCTATCCGGCAAGCCTTGAGGATTATCCAAAATTCCCCATTTCCCCGATGGCTAATATGTTGTGACTCACTGGGAGCACTCCAGAGCCTAGAACGCGGTACCTCCCATATACCATTGGTGTCATGTATATGTATGGATCTACAAAATTTGCTCCCGCGACAGGTTACTGTTGATTTCCTCTGGATCCCTAGCCACGGCATCAAGGGAAATGAGCGCGCTGATGTTCTTGTAGCCCGGGGTTCCTCGTCTGGTACTCCAATTCCCAGAATATTCTGCTATAAAGATATCTGCAGGGACATTTTGACAAAGGTCAGAACCAAAATTCAATCTAATTGGGATTTGAGAGCCACAAATGGTAACAAATTGTGGACTGTAAAACGTGAGTTCTTTTCTGGTTCATTTCCCACCCTCTCCAACAGATCTGATTGCGTAAAATGGCTTCGGCTAAAAATAGGTCACTGTCTTTTTTCTCACGGTCACTTGATGAATACGGACATTCCCCCGACTTGCCTAAGGTGCGATGCCCCAATCACAGTTAGACACATTCTCTTAGAGTGCGATGAACTAAATGATCTCAGAGCCTCCCATCGCCTTGGTGGGAGTCTAGAGCAAATTCTGTCGGTAAACAGTTTTGGACTCCTGAAAAACTTTCTTATATCCTTGAACCTTTTTCACAAAATTTAACACTGATAACATACCGCAATGTTCTACGCTAGTCATTACTATTTAGTTTACTATTCGTTTCTGCACGTTACTGTTTGTTTCTGCATCGTCTTTTCATATATAACCTCTGTTTATACTACTCTCACTTCCTAACCTATGTTTCGTCTTTATACACACACTCCCGTTTTATTTATACAATTACCAGATTTGTCTTGTCCATCAGTGTATGTTCTGTACCCATTCATACTATTCTAATCATTAGTCCTAAGTGACTATCCTGTTTATATAGTTCTTGTATGTTCCCTAATATACATTTAACGAGAACGGCCGCGAAATGACCTTAGATGTCGGGTCGGTCTTATTTCTAAATTCTCTCTCTCTCTCTCTCTCTCTCTGATATCGCGGAAATTGTAGGTGTTTCCCAAATTGCTGTATCAAAAATTCCAAGAGATAAATGATCTGAAGGATCGCCCCAGAAATAGTAGAAAACAATGTACAACAGCTCCACAAGACCTGAAGATATCAATAATAGCTCGAAGAAATCATCTGGGATCCGCATGAGGGGAGCTTGTTAGGATTCACGGAGTAAATGTAAATACTTTGTTACAATAGGCCTTTAGTCAAAGTGATATCGCGGAAATTGTAGGTGTTTCCAAAATTGCTGTATCAAAAATTCCAAGAGACAAATGACCTGAAGAATCGCCCCAGAAATAGTAAAAAACAATGTACAACAGCTCGGCAGATATCAATAATAGCTCGAAGAAATCGTCTGGGGAATACAAGACCGGCAGATATCAATAATAGCTCGAAGAAATCGTCTGGGATCCACATCAGGGGAGCTTGTTAGAGTTGACGGAGTAAATGTTTCACGACAAACGATAATACTCGGACTGAAAGCGGTAAATTTGCATCGCACAATATCTTTACGTCCTCCCAAACTAACCCTCAACAAAAAAATGTAAGATTGTAATAAGCTGGAGAAATAGTGGATCATCACTCCTAACTGGAACAACGCGATGTTCTTCGATGAGACGAATATTAGCTTGGTTTCTGATTCATAAAGAAAATTAGTTTGGAATACCCAAAGTCGACAAGCCCGACTAGAAAGAGCTGAACCACGTATCCCATTTGAAGGTTGGAGTATGATGTTTTGGGGTGATATGATAAGGAGTACACAGACATCTCTACTGGTCCTGCTGAGGATGCTGTGTACATCGAGGAAGTTTTAAATCCTGTAGTGGGTTTGTTCCAAGGTGTAGTGGGGACGGATTTGTTTTCATGGATGACAATGCACCTCCTCATCGAATAGCAGCAGTACAAAATTTTCTTGAAGAGGAGGGAATAACCAAGTTAGGGTGGTAAGCAATTTCCACTGACATTCTGAAAATACGCATCAAGAAACGAAACAATTCTCCTCTTATCCTGCGAGAACTAAAAGATTCTGCTCGTGAAGAATGGGAGAGAATTCCACAAGCACAAATTGATTATTTAATCGACAGCATGCCAAATCGCCTACATGAAGGAAATACTGCTAATTAGTTTTATTGAAAGTTGTTCTTTTTATTTTTAAATTACTGCTGAAGGCATTTGGTATATTGTAATTTTTTGACTCGAAAATAATAAATTAATTTTAGGCACATTGGTTAATAGATGTCAAGTTTTATTTGGTACCAGTAAGAGTTGTAATAAAATAATTACGTAAATGGGTAAAAGAATAACTTAATATCAATAAAAAATAAAATATTTGAATATTCCAAACTTTTGGACATATGTGTATATGTCCCAATGGAAGTCCGCTGTGGTATAAATTTGTACCAGTGGTATTACCACAAGTAAAATGTGGTTTTTCATTTCAGAAATAAATCATTGTCTGAACAGGAACTCATGGAGTTGGCAGACAATATTTCCGATATGGAAGATGAACCATTCATTGATAGTGGCACAGAATATGTACAGTCAAAATAGATAACAATTTTTTTCCAAGATTACGTATCCCAACCGAAAAACCGTATACAATTCTCGTAAAATTCGACAGGTCATCTACTGAGTTGGACGTTTTTTTCAAACTGTTCCCGAACGGCCTTTTCTATAGATTTCTGGAAAAACCAACGAAATATTGGAGATATTTCAAGCAAAAAAAATTCTCTATACTCAAAACTGATCAGTATGAATAATGATTGTCATTTTATGTTTTCTCGTAATGTTCTCCGTAATCTCTCGTAATAAAGTGCCTGTACAGCGACACTACTGGTCTACTAATAATTCACTGGGCAATACAATGATCAAATAAACAATTTCTAGGAATATATTCCAGTTACTGTTTTCCAAACTATATTTCAATTCCGTCCAAAAGCCAGATAGCCTCCATAAAATATATTATATAGAAGTGCTTTAGTGCTTCAAGTAAACATTTTAACAAGCAAGAAGTGAAAGTACATTTCAGAGTATCGATGAGGTTATGTCTAAGTTCAAGGGAAGAAGTTGCCTGAAACAATACCTTCCTCTAAAATCTACAAAAAGAGGCATAAAATCATGGGATAGATATTATTCAAAAACTGGCTATACATACGACTTGAATATATATTCAGGAAGAGATGAAAATACGAACCAAAATTCAACTCTAGGAGAAGATGACTTCATGAAGTTAGTAGACAATATTCGAGATACTGATTTTAGCTTATGCTTTGATAGATTTTTTACTAGCACTCAACTTAAATAATAAATAAATTACCTTTTACAGCAGTCGGTACATCAATAATTACAAGAAAACAACATACCTAAATTCGATATGGACAGAAAGTTTCAAAGCGGTAAAACTCAATTTTTATGCAAACAGTATGATATATGTGCAGTCTCATATAAGGATATCAAAATTGTAACAATTCTTTCAAATTCCCATGGCGATGAAATGACTGTAGTAAACAGAAAAGTGAAATATGGAAGCCGATCAGAAATTCCTTGCCCAAAGGTGGTAGAGTTCTATGACAAATATATGAGGGGAGTTGATCTTTCAGCCAGGCTACCGTATATAGAGGATCACTTACCCATCGAAGAGCCAACAAGAAGAAGGTATCATCGCTGTACCAAGAACAAACAAGAAAGAAGGTCAAAAACAATTTGTGTGGCTTGCAATCTATCATTAAACACACAATATTTTACTGCTTATCAGATCTAATATATGAAAAATAAAAAAGTTTTTGAATATTTTCTTTTCTTTATGTTCCCAGGACTAGTATTAATGGGTTATATGTGTTCAAACCCCACAACATATCGCCCTTTTGAAAAAAAAATTAAATTTATAATTTTTCATTTTTTTGTGATCAATGAAAAGGGTATATAAGAAAATCAAGTCAGTTGAATAAAAAACAAATCGGGAGTGAAAGGAAAGGACAATGAAAATTGCTTCACGTAATAATGGCTCATTCCTTCAACTTTGGTGGGGACTGACAACTTCTCATCCTACTATGCAACTTTTCATGCATACCTGGTAGCTAGACCTAGACCTGGGCGGGTCACGGACAGTTTCGCGCATTCTGACTATTGCAATCGTTCTCCACAGGTGGCCGTAAGCTGGATTATATTAAACATAAAGAAAAACTCTCACATTAATGTAATTTAATGTTAACGTTAAAATTACTAGCACTAGTTTTTTGCACTATAGCACGTTTCAAATGATTCACGTCATATTAAGAAACGCATGATTAATAGACTTATTAAATTAAACTTTCTAAATATCCACCATTTAAGACTGTGGAAGCTGGTACTATTTTACCTAGTTTTCTCAAACATGTCGAAAAAGAAAAAAAAATGGGTGTATGTTTATGACCACACGACAAAAGTGAAAACTTCTAATTTTCCAATTTTAATCATTATTATCATCATCATCAGCCTGTGTAGATCCAGTGCAGGCTGAAGGCCTCTTCAGTATGCTTCCAACTCTCATGGTCCTCGGCTTTTCTTTGCCACTTGGGCCCAATATACTTATCATCAGTCCATAGTGCTTTCGATCTTCTTCGCGGACGTTTGCGACTCCAGGATTGCTATCCACTCCAGGATTGCCTTGGTCCATCTGTCATCCCATCGCCTCGCTATATGGCCCGCCCATCTCCATTTCAATTGTTTACTCTTCCGATGATGCCACACATTTTCGTTTGTTTCCTGATCCATGTGCAGGGCATTCTGTTTCGTCTTGTAATGCCTAGCATACATCTTTCTATTGCCCTCTATGCTACCCGAAGTTATTAATTGATTGCGATGTGAGTGTCCATGTTTCACTTCCGTATGTTATAACGGGCAAGACGCACTGATCGAAGATTTTTCTTTCCAGGCAAAGTGGGATTTTGCTCTTAAAATTTATGTTGAGCCTGCCAAATGCCTGCCAGCCACATTTAACACGCCGTTCCACCTCCCGGACGGTATCCCCCTGCATTGAAATCCTCTGTCCAAGATATATAACGTGATCCACAATCTCCAAATCTATTTCTAAAACTGAAATTCCTAAAAGTGAAATTAAAACTGAAGTTATTGTTTCACCATTGATGGTGAAATGAAAACTCATTACACCATCCTGTTCCCAATCCAGATTGCGGAATATTTCTTCAAGGCAGGTGTGTCTGTAATTACTTTCCGGTTTTAGTTATATTCTACTGACATTAACGACAGGTTGGTGTCGTATATTATTAACTGTTGAAACCAGGAGAAATAGTTAATACTGATCGCCACCGATAACAAATGAGCGTCCACAATACGCTCAAAGACATAATATGGTGATTTTGCAGCATCACAACGCGCCGTCTCATACAGCAAAACCAGTCAATAAAGTGTTGAAATCACTTCGATGGGAAGGTTTATCGCACCCGAGTACTCTCCAGACATGGCTCCATCCGACTACCACCTTTTCGCATCGATGGGGCACGCGCTTGCATAGTAGCACTTTTCATACGCCGATTTCGAAGAAGTTAAAAAATTGTTCAATTAATGGTTTAACTCAAAGGAGAAACTGTTCTTTTGGAATGGCATCCATAAATTGCCTGAGAGACGGGCCCCCATGTATAGAATCGAATGGCCAATACTTTAAATAAATACATTTTAACTATCCATTGTAAACAACGTGTTTTCTTTAGCGAAAAAAACCGGAAAGAAATTACCCACACACCTGATTTGTTACCTTAATTGTTCTTATGTCTGTAATAATTATATTGTTGAATTGTGCTCTGATTGGACTTCTTCTTCATTGCTATTACATTCTAATAATGAAATTATAGGCTTATGGAAGCTAAAATATGTTT